>JAQIXX010001235.1:0-36662 GCA_034700605.1 Willowsia nigromaculata
CTGACTGCACGATGACGTTTCTTCCCACGGAAGCGGCGCTGGTGGTATAGCAGGCTGCCCAGGAGGACAATGATGACGACGGTGATTCCCACTTCCATGATGACTGTTGCGAGGATGAAGTTCCGATCCAGGAAGGATAACCATCCCACCAGTAGTACCACAATTGTTATTTTCCGACCCAGGAGAGTCGACTATGAAACGGGAGAGGAGAACGCGAGCCGCATTCTCAGCTGTAAGTCGATTCTCATTTGCTCTTTCTATTAGTGCTCTGATGTCCAACTCATCTTGTCCAGTGAAGGTTGAAGCGGAAGTGTTGGAATGGGTGGTTGATGTTGTAGTTGCCAAAATGAGGGCTGCAGTTGTCGTTGTTGTAGTGGTGGAAGTGGATTCATGGAGGGGACACTGCTGGTCAGAGTTACTATTGATATTATTGTATTGAGTTGATGAAACTGATGTTCTCAAGGGCTCTCCAGTTGGAGAGTTGTCATTGCTATTGTTATTGTTCCCAGAGCTGTTACATGTTTTGCTGGAGGATGTAATAGGAGACGCTGTCGTGGGATGAAGTTGGTTCTGATGCTGGATGGCATTTGCGGGGGAGGATGAACAGCAATTCGAAGCCGGATCATGATCTAGAGATGAAAGAGCACTAGTATTATAGCATTTTATTCCTGCAGGTATTATTTCTCCACTGTCTGTGATGTGGTGATGATGTGGGGGAGAATTAGCACCGATTCCTGTCGCCCGCAGGTTGGCTAACAGTTGGCCCAGTTCACTTTCAAGGAGAGCTACCAGAATGTCATAAGCTTCAATTGTGTGATCACTGGAAAAAAGGAAATTGAAAACAGTGAACATTTTTCGAATACATATGACAATTTTGTTCATGCTAAATAGTAATAAAATGGACACTAATACACATTTCTCAAGGTTTTTTATTATGGTTATAATGAAAGCACCGGAAACATTATCATTACTTCAGTGTATAGTGAAATGATGAGGACTCCATACAATAAGTATAGTGATCGATGATAATATAAAACTTTCTCCTGAAATCTCAACTCTACTCACTGTACCATCACACAATTCTTTTAAAATTTTGTCAGCTACAAACTGCTAAAGCAAATCATCGTGGGTGGGTAAGTGCTTAAAAGGAAGAAGGGGTTGTTCCATTCCCATACCGGAACCATTAAGCACATTAGATTGTAAGCGTAGAAATTCTTTTTGTGCCTTTTTTCCTACAGAGTAAAAATATATGATGCTTTCTTCTCGCACACAACAATTTTGCATGTTATCCATTACTGTCGCCTACAATCTATCAGAAATGACTGGTACATAACACATTTTTTATATTCTTCTTAAAATGACTTGACGTGCCTTCACAGTAATAATAATCCTTCTTACTACTATACCTCGTTTAATGTGTGTGATCATTCACTCCATTATTATACCACCCACTTTATCCACCCACCCTTTTGAAACTCTGTTGAGGGAGATATATAATGATTTATATTCGAAAATGAAGAAAGCGAGTATGTGTAATAAGCTTTCACACAATAAAGTTTTCCTCCTTCCTTCCTCGGCATGCTATGAGACTTCTTTCATCTTTCATACCGTCTGACTTTCCCTCTCTATTGCATTTACTTCCCTGCCACGCTACACGCTTGAAATATTGGAAAGACGTGAGGAAAAGTTTGAAAGTTTAATGACTGGATTTCCTTCTGAGCAACACCTGCTTCATATTTTTCATTTTTTTGTTGGGTTATTGCTTTTATCTCGGAAGCATGCATGGTAATTTTATTAACCGTCTTAAGGCTTTGTGATACCAACAGAAATAGTAAGACACATGATGGTAAGTTAGGAGCGGTCTCATGAGCTGGTACGAGACTCGTGATTGTACACAGTGATGACTTTTAGGTTTAACTATCTCAATAATATATGCACATACTTTTATTGTGAATGAAAGTGTTAACGGGATATTATCTAGAGTAAGCCTTGCAGGGAAACTCTTTCTCATTTATTTTACAGACCTATCAATACTATATGCATTGTATTTTGAACGTGCTTAAAATTTCTACATGTTTCATACCTACATGCATGCATTTCATACCAGAACCTTCACAACTTGCACTCTCATGAATGAAAACTATTTCTTCTTTGAAGTACGGTAAAAAAAAGAACCTTCGTTTGGTTTAACAAATATTTATAAGCTACTAGATGTTGAGGAAAGCCAGGAGAAAATATTTTTAATTGAAATTCACAACCAGCCACTGATAATGTTTCAAAAATACTCCATTCCCTTATTTTACATGTTGGCGGAATGTGTGCGCGTTCGACCGTCGTGTGCAACTGGGAATAAAAATACTTTGAAACTAAGAAACGTAACAAGTGTATAGGGAAAGTCGTATTTCATTCATATACGAATTAAGTCTTTGCTACCACTTCATTTGCTAAATAGGTATTTATGATTTCCGATAAATACTAGACAGGCAAATAAATGAAGGAGCAAACCTGTTTGGTTTCCTAAATTATAAATTTTGAGCCCAGTAAAAACGAGTTAAATTGCTTCCTGTCTCCATGCTCATGCTTTCCTATTTTACTACCTAAAATTACTGCTTTCAGTTGGTGTCAGGTCTGGTCACACATTTTTACTGAGTCTATCTGTTATACCTATTCCTGCTTCAAGATATAATCCTTTTCCTTTGAACTTTGGTCTTTTTCCTGAAAAGAAACTGTGCTCCTTTTGTGGGATACAATATATGTGCACGGGGACATCCTATTTCCCATTTCCAATTTTGATAGCTTTCTTCTTCTCTTACAAATGATTAATAGTCTCACTTGACTCCCCTTCTATCTTGAGAGCCATTTCTTATATATACTCCTCAAGTGACTGTAGTCCCAAAAATGAAGTCTCTTTTTCCCCAAAAAGTAAATGCTGCGTCCCACTTTCTTGCGTAACTTTTTCAAAAGAAAGTGGCTCAAGTAATCTCTTGTAAAAAAACGAAGAAAAAAGAAATCAAGATTCCGTATAGGGATAACTCTGGGATTGGAATGGACCTCTACTACATGCATGTATAGAGAATGTGTTATAAACAACTTGTCTATTTACAATTTACCATCCTATTGTACTTTTGAGAAGCAGTGAACTTTACTTATCTGCTTAACATTTTTTGGATCTTCGCCATCAATGTATGTCGAACCCATTGTACCTTATACAACTAACCACAATAGAGAATAGGTAGTTTACATGCTAGAAAATAACAACATCATGCAACAACATGCGGTTTTCTATTGCATCTCGTAAACTGACACGGACATGAAAATTATCTTTCTTGAACGCGTGGTGAGTAATGATAGCTGGCATTAACCATCGTTTAAATACAATACAGGGTGGTATAAGCACAAGCTCCGTAATGTTTTCTCTGTGATAATGCACCGTATCAATCTCGTTTTACTGATTTTATTGCGATTCAAAGTGGCGGCAGAAATGATAAACAGCTTCCGGCTTTCCTCGTATTCCGTTTATCACGCTCAATAAAAGTGCAAACGGCCTAACCGTAAGAATGATTCTGAAGCATGTTTTCCACAAAATCTTATCTTGTCGCTCTTTAATACGACCAAAATGAAGTATTCGATGAGGAACGTATGTTTTTTGGTACTACAGTGATCAAAAGGATTATTTCATGTTATTTAGTTTAGTTGAATTAATTGAAGGGTTAACGTTTATTGTTTCGGCAGTTTTTACAGAGAGAAAATACAGTCAAGTCAGTCATCGAAAATCCTAGAAATACCAAACATGATTTACAACCACTGCATTGTGATCAAGCAGGCTTTACATATGTCAATAACCAAGACCGAACCATGACAAATGAGAAAGTGCAAAGAAAGACGCAAACCTACTCATCCGATACTCACATCCTCATTGCTTTCGGGTTATTGTATGTAATTTTATTTCTGGCCAAACGGAAGTTTATTTGATAGCTTTCTTTTTTCAAACCGAAGCGGATTATAGAATGGTCTAAACTTCATGCACTAGCATAACTTTTTCTTTATTGGTATGGTTTGTAAAACGCAAAGTGAAGTGAGTGAACAAAGTGCTACTGCTTTCCTGTCAAATTGAAGAAGCCACTACATCAAGTCACATGATATAAAAAGGGAGAAAAAACTCACTTTATTTCTTGGCAAATTTCCCTTTTGCCTTGTTAACCCAACCTCAATTCAAGATTACTAGAATGGTCAAATATAGATAATACATACATTAGGCCCTTTTTGTTTTGCCCTACCAAACTTTTAACATTTCAGATTATGTACACACTTCTGTCTGCTCTTATTATACTAGGACCAGGAACATAAACTAAAGAGCAATTACATTTCGATAGAGAAAGAACCATATTTTGTGACGTTTGTTGAGGTTTCTCGGCTCGTTTACAGCAAACATGTATGGTTACTAGACATGTAGTTTTTGTGCTGCAAAATATATTTCACTGAAGGAAAGTAGACCAAGAGAAAGTGCATCATGGTAATAATGATGATGATCAGTCAAGATAGGGATAAACGGATCTCAGTCACAGAATTTTTTTTCTCGTGTGCATATCTATCAGGTCTGTCAGATTTCAAAAGAAAAGAGATAAGATTCGTTCAATAATCCTTCCAATCCAATTGAGAAAAGTGGAATAATGCAATAATGTAATGGATTTTTGCAATCAAATCGAGCATGAAGCTATAATACTGACTTACTGTTAGCATTTTAGTGGTTTAAGTCCAATAGCTTTTGAAGTTTGTGTAGGCATTCTGCGTCCAGTGCGCCCGCATGATAAAAACCAGCTTTGTCACATGAGGACGATACAGTGTAGTAGAGATAAGACAGGATATTATGGTATGATTGTGTTTACATTTGCATGCTAGGTATACTAACTTTATCATTTGCAAAATGTTTGCATAATATTATTTCTGTTAAATAGAAAACGGCAATAAATAATATGCTTATAACAGCGTACATTTTGAGTAAATTTTTGTCAATTTTTGTCATGTCCAAGCTAATCGTAAGTATATATCGTAACTAACCTGTTTATCCAAACAACTAAAAAGGCTGAAAGCACCATAAGCACTTATCATAAGTCATCATTAGAAAAACGTTTAGTTAAAAAAATAAAAGGTACAGACGGACACAGATAATATTTATGGTTATAGCTAACTCATCTACCTTAGTCATAGATTAGTATTCATTTCATTATACTAGCTTCTCGTAATAATCCTGAGCTATAAATCTTAAACATCCATTTGTGCACATGTGCACCACATGTACATACGGTTCCCTTATACGAAAGGCGCTTCAGAAGTTCTGGCTTTCACTCAACATGTAGTCTTCATCAAACGAAATTTCTTAAGAAACTATTTAGTGCTTACTAACCCATTGTTATAATGCTGTTATTTACTCGTTTTACTAAAGCTTATGCATCAATCATCCTGACATGAAACTTAAGATAAAACAATGTATGATTATGGCAAAGTGGACAAATATTCCAATATAAACTCGCTTAAATCTCAATGTTTTCTTTGCAATTTTTATGGTAAGCTTAAAAATGTTCCAAATTCTCACCTGAAACCAACTGCAAGCTGAAGAGCCACATTATTCGACTCATATTTTCCCAATAGCACCGTCAATCTATCTGCTTGGCTCTTTGCGTCTTCTAAATTGAGTGTCAGCACATCATTTTGACTGCGTAAATGCTCAATTTTACTGCTCAGTCTGTCTGTCTCGATTTCAAACTCTCGGAGCTTTTCCTCATTCATAGGACTGATCCCATTTTGACTCAAAGAGTGTTGCATTTCCCTGAGAGCTGATTCGTTTTTAATTGGCTGCACCAGGTGTTCAACAACTCGTGTCGAGCAAGCTTGTCCAATAAGCATAAGATCTGCACCAGTAAGTCCGCAATGTTGCTGCTGCTGCTGATGATGATGCTCCGGAGGTTGAGGAGGGGGATGAAGGTGTGGATGATGATTTTTGGAATGATGATTATAACTATTATTATGACCGTTGCTGTTAATATGGCTGTTGTGTTGATGTTTATGGTGACTACGACTATGTCGTGATGATGACTTTCGATGAACTTCAGGTGAAGGGGAGCAGTCATTTCTGTTTGTTTGGGCGTTGGGAATTACAGAGGAAGCATTCACAATACTTCCGGGGCTTTGACCCTTCTCCTGACTCAGGGACTTTTGATGATTATGCTTGCTTACACTACCGGGGCTGTGTGAGACAGCCTGTCGATGAAGTTTCACTCTTTCGGCGAGTTTACATACAGGAGCAGTCTCATCAAGCGGAATGGAAGCGAGGTCAGCTGGGGTGAAGTGAGCAAGCCTCTTGGGAGATTGTTTAAGAAGATGCTCGAGTTCTGATACCTGCGAAAATATAAAAATCTCTGTGCATACGGTGGGACATATTTTTTAATGATTTCCAATAATCTTCAACACTACGATAAACTCACTGCGCTATTCGAAAAACAGTCTAACTACTTACACCCTACGATAGATCACACACTTCATTCAAGTTCCATAGGTTTGATCGATTAGCTAGATGTATGTATGGCAGTTGTCATCGTACTTCATAATTTTTTAAAAACTTTATATACATGATACCTCCACCGAGAGATGGTGGCACAGCTTTTTAAAAGCGGTACAACTGTGACAAGAAGGACAGAATTTCTTTCCCAAACTGATTCAAACATAACACACCTTTACTACTACACACGAATCGATAAGGAGAAAGATATTTTGAAAAGTTGAAATGGCAGATAAATGGCCAGAGATTGAAAAGTTTTTGAAGAATCCGATCTACCCTGGGCAGTTTGAAATAAGTACTAAGGTGTTAACCAAGCATGCTTTGGGCCTGCCTTTGGGACTAAAGACGGTAATTATGGACATCAAAAAGGAAGTTCTCAAGCTTATAGGCATCCGTTTATGTTTAATCTTTCATCTTTTGCTATTTTACAGTTTTACGTGAACGGAGATGCTGTCGAGTGCACATTGGAATGTGATTACTCACACATAAACGTCAGTGGCACTTATCATCGTTTGTACATAATTGGAATCCGAAATCAAGTTAACCTCACCGGAAGTTTTCATTCTGTTTACTTGGAGGGTTTTCACAACCAAGTCAACTACTGCACGGATGTTAAGGAGGGAGAAATATACGTACAGGGTGATAGCGAGTTGTCACACGAGGTGGGCGTTACTAACGGAAAGATAACTTCAGAAGGTGGAATTATGCCCAGTAAATTGGAGTTTCCAAAAAAACTACAGGACAAGCAACGTCGCAGAGTCCAGTGGAAACCAGTTTCCGAGTTGTGTGAACAAAAAGTTGAAAATATGGAGTAGAAGAATATGTAGTTTGAAAAAGTTATGTGAATAAACGAATAATGTTGACCTTTGACCTATCATTATGAAAATAAAGCTTTTAAATTATTTTTATATGACATGTTTTTCTCCATTGTTATGTTTATTGTATCTTGTTAAATCGCAAAAGAATGTTCACTAAACTAAATTCATGCGACATGTGACATCTCACATGAGCCCCTTTCATCAAGCACCTAAGCACTAATGAAGACATTCACAAAGCATTATTAGTACTATTATTACCTTATTTTTCAGAAAATCACGTTCCTTTGCAATGTTCTCAAGAGCGCTTCGTGTTTGATCCAACTCTCCCTCCTTTTTATACAAATTATCCTTAATGGCTGCGTGCTCCTGTCGGATTTGTGCTACTTCTTGACAGAGTGATGCAAATTGGACAGGGGGCTTTGATTCTGGTGAAGGGCTCTCTGATGGCGTTGTTCTCATCGAAGCTATTCCAAGTCCTCCGCCAGGTGAAAGTGTTACTGCGTGATGTAATCCTCCGTTAGTAGCTCCTCCTATGGGGAATTCCTCTCTCAGTTTTTCCGGCTTCTTACAAGCTGACAACATCGCGTGCAGTGTACTTGGATGAAGCCTATTTCCCCTCAAATGAACATTGTTCTCTCGCTCTCGATCCTGTAGAGAGAAAAAAAAATACTCAAGCTACTAAAAAAAGTTGTCGTATGCGTGATCGAAAGAAAAGAAAATGTACGAAAACGTTGAAATGTCAATTATTACCCAAAATCTAGTTTCTACAAGTTTTTGGCTACGGCCTTGTTCGAAAATAGTTGACAGGAATTCATTGATATAGGCCTTGTTTCGAGATTTATGATGAGATGTATATGAGCGCATGTGTTGGATAATATACGACGTGCTTATATAGATTTTTAAAATTTGTCAGTAGATTCGACATCATTTCAAATGGCTGATATTTTCAGCACGTTGTGCATTTTACGAAGGACATGCAAAGTCAAAGCGATTTCTTTTCTATTCCCATCGCGCGAAAATGTGGTATAGTTAACAAACATTTAATTCCACAAGCTATCTTTGAGCAGTGTCAATACAAACGTGTACACAATGCTGTCAGTATTAAATAGCTAACCTACACGAGAGCAAATCAAATTCATAATGTGAGACACCTTATTTATATGTTTTGGGATTGCGTGTAAGCAATTAAACTAAATCAGTTTGTCTACTGCTACTATTACATGACAGCATGACGCTAGTTCTCATGTCGTCAATTCTCCAATTTAGCAGTGTTCCATTGTAAACAGGCAATATACATTTTGATCAGCTCCTCAGGTTCCATGCACATAGAATTGTTCATTACCTATTGCCAAAATTACTTCTAGCCTCATTAATTAATTAGTAACAGCTTAAATAAGATAAGGATTCATTTCTTAATGTTCTGCTGCAAAAATCTCAACTATTTTACAATTCTTCCGCTGAATCATTTCTGCAAACAAAGTCGAGCAATTGCTTCAAGTAGTGGGGTTACATCCTCTATTCATTTCGAAAGAAAAACAAAAGCTAGTTTTCGAAAGGAAAACACAATTTCCATTTAGCCTTTTTTAGTTCGACTATGCGGTTGCCAAAAACCCAGAATTTGGAAACAAGTCAGTCATTGGTACACATCTTCATTAATAAAGTTGCAAATGATCATCAACATCTTGAATCTTCATTACGTAAACAACATCTCTAGCTGTCACGTAATATGTGTCTGCTGAGAGTAGTTTCATATTGATGATAATAGGGAAACATGGCAGTACGCAAGAATAGAATATTCCCCAAAGGAAAGAGAGAACGTATTGTTTTGTAAAGATGAACCCATGCAACTTGCCGTCAAGTAATTCCAATGAAATGCACCTACGTTTGTGAGTAACATACAAACCAATTCCATTGAATATCAAGCAAAACCTCTGGAAGTAGTCCAATCGCATTTTTATTAATTAAGTTTAGAACAAGGAGAACCTTCATGTATTACATGTAGAGTGACAAAGGAGTTTACTAGTAAAGTGAAGAAAAGTGCACTTGTGCAGGACCTAACCAAACAAGTTTTATTCGTGGTCTTCACTGTTCTCTCCAAATCTAGATCAATTTACCTTGTGTTGAGACTCAAGTCTTTCCAAAGGGAAGCTTTCGTAAAATGTTTAAAGATTTTTTTTAGCAAATAGGTAGCTAGCCGAGCCGATCCGCGTGTAAAAATATGTGTTGCTAAAAGAATACGCGGGTCAGAATATAACTTTCAAGAGCTTCATTGTGGTAAAATTACTTTCAAACATGACAATGAGCATAATCAAATTGAATAATCTTTTCACTCGATGTTTAAAAGCCAACTAAAGCTTAGTTGATTCAGGTTTTTGACATTTAAATAACTTAGAAAGCTTAAAAGTGTTTTCTCAGAAGTTATGCCCGTGACCTCTGAATCATTTGACTGACTTTGAAAGTTTGAAGTGAGTATTTATTTTACAATTGCAGGACTCATGCATTATGTATAAGAAAATGTTCAAAACTTAGAGAGGCATGCATTTTTTCTTTAAGCTTAAAATTTAGCTTTTAATATGTAATGTTCTAACAGCTCTGTTCTAAAAGCAACAGTAATAAAAGCGAAGCTGTTAAGTTATAAATACTCTCTGATGCCAGCATCATCTTGAAAATGCATATGCACATCGCATAATAGACATAGTCAAGTAGTTGTGGACATCGGTGATAAGGTATTTGGAAACGATCCAGAATTTAATAGCAATTCCCATAAATATTTAAATAAGCTTATCTGATCACTTGAAAATCCAACACACCAATCTCAACGGATATCTGGTAATCCTGTCTAAAGACAATGGTATCATTATTATCTATTGCGGACTCAAGCTCACAGCTTTCCTCATCAAAGCTAAGCTTCTTACTGATTCAGTGGTTCATTCATACATAAATCTTTATACATCTGACAAACAATCACAAAGAAACACTTCATAAAACTAAAAGTCTATTCAACTTTCAACTCGTCAATGTCAACTTTGTTGTAAATAAAGAATCAGCACTCCATATATTCACTTTTGCACATTTTGTTTTCGCGAAATGTACTTTCTGCAAAGTATTTACTCTTTTCAAAATCCTGGCTTTACAAAGTTCCTAAACATATCCTAAAGCACATAAATTTGTGTGCTGCATTTGTGCTGTGAACACGAGTGACTCGGATTTAACACCGCTTAATCCTAATGCCCCATTATTTCGGCGTAGATTAATTCTAGCTATATATTTATATACCTACTGGGATTACTTCAACTTTCCTTAAAAACTACATACCCACATATTACATACATACAAGTGGGGCAATACAACAACATGAAAATTGTAGTTTCAGTAATAAAATAAAGATCCAAAACGACTGCCACCACAAAGAAACAGAGTTTTCGTTTCGTTACGTGAATGAAAAGATGTTTTCGAGTATATGAAATGAAAGCATGTTTTGTTCCCCTGTGCTTATCAAGCAGTTTGTCGTTTGGTGAATAACCCAAGAGGAATGCGTTTACTCTCCCCATCTCAGTAGTTTTATTTGAACACCCACAAAACAACAGCAAAAAAGGGTGATGAGAAAAAAAAGTCGAAAAATTCTTGGAAGTAAGCTCTTACCACTATCATCATGGATCACTAGCATGGAATGTTTTTCAAGCCATTTTCAGCCAAGTTGAGTACATACTTGTAGAATAATATCATTTTTAACATGCGCTGAATCTCTTTTTAACGGGAAGACAACTCGTCTCAAAAGATAAAAACGGAAGCACCTAGGCACACTGGTGGTGTCACTGTCACTCTCATAGTCAGTTTATAGTTGTCTTCAATGAAAGGAATTTCATGTTTGTTATTGAGTGACGACAGGAAAGAAGGTAGGGAGAGATGCAGATGGGTGCTGAGCGAATATTATATATGCTGTAGAAAAGATAATAAACCTTAAGATTGGAATGGGAAAAACTGAAATCAAAATCAAATAATGCAACTGACAGAGACATGAGGCTGACATGCACTTCTTGTGCATTACATCTGGCAATTTTGTCATTGCTGTTGGCCATTGCAATTCCTGAAATAGCTGATGAAAGGCAGTCTGAAATAGGACGAGCATACTTGGGAAATGTGAATGAGGAGAATGATCTTGTTCTACTTTTATTACATCAATCCAATATTTGAAATGTCTAGCTAACGAGCTTCCCTTAAAGCAGGTTCTTTATTGAAATGCGCCGTAGCTCTAAAATCGTATATTGTAAAGTTTGCTTAATAATATTACTCCGATCTTCCTGAGGATAACACTCTTGCAATTTAGTTTTAAAGGCGTTCGTGAATCTCTTATCCTGAGTTGATATAATTTCACATTCAAATTCCATCATCTCTAAAGAATTTGATTATTTCAAAGTATAGCGTTTCTCAAAATTTCACCATTTGATTGACTGCGAAATTGGTCGATTCCATTTCCATAATTGTCTCATGATTTAGAGCAGAGATCGGAATCCTCATTTATTAAAGCGAAGTTAGTTATAATCCCCTAGCTGCTACAGTTTCCTCATTCAATGAGCTGCATATTTGCAGAATGTATTCGCTTGAGTCCACTCTTCTCAGCTACTTTAGAAGAATCATAAACGTTCCATCTACTACTACTGCGCCATCATAATATCTCGTTTTCTCTCAAATAATATTTGCCTCCTTGTGACCTCTCACGTTGCCTACTCTCTTTCTTCCTTCTTGGTTAGTGTCCCAAGTCATCTCATTTTCCGGTATAATATTCCAAATGACGGTGTCATAAAATCAAAAGAGTTTAGCCTATTGTTTAACTTTAAACATGAAACTCGCACCAAGCCTTTCACCCTTTCCGAACTGAAAATAAGAACAGAGTTCAACAGAATCCATTAAATTTGCATGAGAACTCGTAATAAACCCAGTTCTAAAAATGTCTGGTTGGTTGAACTGTGCATTAGTTGGTGCGTTACATGTACCCTACCCTGCCTACCACATTGACAGAGACTACGCTCATCACTACCAACGCCAATGCATTTGGCATTTATAAGAGAAAAGAGAGCGCGATGTGGTGTGGTGTATGCTACTGAGATTAAACTGTCACACTTCGTGTTGACAGGTAATTTGAATTCGTATGTAAATTCGTATTCCACATTGAGAAAATGCTTACTACTGGGTGGGATGTACTGGCAGTCAGTCGCACAAGCAAAAAACCATATCCCGTCTCTCTTTTCTATTTTCCGTTTGATGAGCTTGCAAAAGTCAGATTGTTGAAGGAGAAGGAACAGAAGGGCGTGTGCAAAAATGATGATACTAGTTCTCTCGTTTTGCATGTAAAATTTGTGAATTAAAATAACTATTTAAGCAGCAAAAGTAAAATATACGAAATTTCAACCGAATCTTCTCTTAGTCCTTCTATTAGTTTTCTTCTGAATGAAAGCAAAATGACTACTACTACGTTTGCAGCAAAAAAATGCTTCTGTTATTTCCAACATAGACGTCATAACGTATAGCTTCCTTCAGTTACACTTGACTTCCCAAAATTAGTAAGGCGTATTTGCACATATAATGCCTCATATCAAATCATGCCAAAACCAACGGCTGCTGCTGCTGTTGTGCTAATTATCCTTGAGACTATATACACACAGTTGAGTGAGTGGCAATGTGTAGGAGAATGAAATGCAGGGTGAGGCAGGACCATATCCACAGATCACATGTTATAACATTTTGCTTCGGTTGTATAGTAAAGAAGCATAAAAGCATTAACATTTTGCTTTCTCTTTTTTGGTGAAAGTTATTTTCAGAGAAATCAGCCCACAAGAATTCATTAATTGCTGGTTCAAGTGCTAGATGTTCAAAAATGCCTGGAATTCTGTTGAATAGGAAAATCAACGTGTAATCTACAAAGAAGTTGGTCGAACAAACAACTTTTATCATGACGAGAAATTATGTAAATCAACATGCTTAACTTTAAAATGTTTGTAGGTCTTTCTAATCCCATGAAATGACGTTGGGCATTTGAATGTCCTAATAATGTTATTTCCGCTTTTGATAAAGTAAAAAGAATAAAAAAGTTTAATTTGCCTGCGGTCTCAAAAAAAGTGATGCATATTCCGTATTACTTTCTTTATTTTATTATTTTGATTTGAGTCCCAACTTGAGATACTCCCTTTGCGACTGCCTCAAGGTCAATCCATTCCAATTTCTGTACAAATCTAGAAACTTTTCGGCAAGTTAGCCAAGACACTATATATTCTTAACAAGTTTGTTCCATATTTGTAGCGAAAAATAAGAAAAGAATAGCGAAAATCAGTTTATTTGTTGGCCAAAGGGAATACATCTGATAAAAGTTGAACACTTTCCTTCGAAACGAGCGAGAAAAGCTTTCTGTATCAAAACCTCACCACCGGTAAAGGACAAGGACAAAAACGGGAACAGCACAACAAAACAACACGAAAACGATACAATGCTTTGTATATCGTGGTTTAGCTGTTGTTGTAGTACAAAAACACGACAGCAATAATGGAGGAAAAAACAGGAATCTTTTTTGTTGTACATAAATGAACCATGAGCACATAACATGCCACATAGGTAGGTACACTTGACGTTGACAAATGAGCTGCAAACTAAAATCCCTTGTGGTCAACTTCGTCACTGGTACTGACGAAGAAAAAACTAAGATTTAATGGAGGAAAACAAATATCAAGCTTATAAGAGTGTGTGTAATTTTTTAATAAAAATACTACACATAGCTATCTATAACATATAAGCAGTAAAACATGAGATACGGTAATAATATATCAAACGTTATTAAAAGATTGAAACAAAAAAACCTTCCATGATTTTCCTTCTTTGAGATAAAACAACATTACATTTTACTGTGCTTCGCAGCCTTTCTCTCGCTCTTCATTACTTATTTACGAATCATTCATAAAAGAATAAAGCGGAAAAAGGAAAGGAAAAGTGAGAAGGAAACACGGCAGAGACTGTGTGGCTCGCATTGTTACTCACAAAAGTGTAACGCAACTTGCAGGAAAAAGGAAAGAACAAAATGAAGTGGCATGTTTATTATGTGCTCTTACTTTTGGCCCTATCCTCCCATCCAATCCATCTCTGACTTAAATTGACCACATGTATTGTATAAACATACACATCACACTATATAGGAGTTTTCTGTGAACATTGTGTATATCCTGGAAGGGGCAGACAAATAGACGTCTCTTTCTACTCCAACTCCTTTTCCAACTAACTTTCTCATTTGTAATTTTTGGGGAAACCTGGGAAAAACTATGATAGTTCATCCGAGAGAAGTAGGTTGGAAGACAGAATGCCTAATAAATATAATACATTAGGGAGACGAAATAAACAATGGAATAAGTGGAAGAATGAAAGTGTGGTAAAGTTGAGAGCGTGAAATGCACTTTATTTGTCGCACCGCTGGCCCCTATCCACACATTCAAGATGTCTACTATAATAACTTGTTAAGATATCTACATTAAGCTATGCATATATTTTTGCAAATTAAACTTATATAGTGGAAAACTTAAAGAATAAAAACAATTTCTTCTCCAGCTTATTCTTGGTCTGATGAAAGTTTCAGCTATTTGTCCAGTGAGCATAATAATGAATACGGATGTTGAAAGATCAGTGGATGAATAAGTAGTCTCTGGGCGACTAGTTATAAACTTGTGGTCGTTATGATGGACAGGCAGTTTATTATTTCAGTACCTCCTGGCTCACTTGTCTTGGGCTTTTATAAAGAAACATTAATATTAAGACAAAATTTCATTGTCTCATTTAGATTTCAAAATTGTCTTAATGTGGATGAGTACCACATGCTTATCCTGCTCATGTCCAGGCAATGCTACTTGGAGTTATCCTAACATTTCCTTCACGAGGTTTTCGTTAAGCACACTCGACATTGCTTATTCATGGTTCTTTAAATGAAAACAAGTAGAAGGCTACTTACTCTATACTTTGGAGAAAGCAATGATGATATGGTATGTACTAATGTGATGCTGTGTGTAAAAGTTGGTCTAGAAACTTTCTTCTTGAGCAGATGGGGCACTACAAGAGGAGTCGTCACGACATAATAATTCTCTCTCTCACATCACTATTCGTTAGTGCCTCTTTCCTTTACAACAGAGTAGAATTTTACCAACCACTTATTCTTCTCCAGCAAATTTTTCTTCAACGTTCTCACGCTCGCTTATTTTTTCACGCCAACGGAACTCTCTTTCTTAGCCATGCAGCAGCAGTACGAAATGAAAGCAGATCAAATCCATTTTGATTTTAAATAGAGCGAGGATCAAGACACTTTGACTTTTACGGATTACTGTGCAGATTAAACTATAGTACTAACTGCACTACTATTCTGTTTTCCTAACATTTACGCTTCTATTGGAAGTGTAAAAAGGCATTTCAAATTTTGACCAAGTTAAACTGATGACGTTGATGACCTCACAAAACAGCAGATTTGCACACTCATGCAAGTCAAGGCAATAATGGGGCAAACGATTTGGACATTAGCGCTTGTACTTTTAGCTCGAACCGACAGTTGACCAGTGTAGTAAAAAAGGGTCAGTAGATATTTGTGTCAGCATAATGCGGATTTTTTCCTGTAATTTTACAAACTCTGAAACTCTATCTATATGCATGTGAAACACCCTATTTTATATATAATTCAATTTTTGCAATGAAATGCATCTTGCAGTGGAACTATCATGTACACTTGTAGATTGGATGGATACATGCATATGTTTAAAAGTAGCATTGAAAAAGAAGTATGCATGCAAACCATTTTTACAAAGTGAAATCGTAAAACCTAAAATATCAGGGGAAATACTATATGCTCTTCGTATATATCTATGAAATGATTCTACTGCCCAAAATAGTTACAAATGTTTACAACAGCGTACAAAGAACTTTGTCTAAATCTTTGCACCATTATTACTCTGCGGCCCCTTTTCTCTATGACTAATGATAATAAATGAGTTGCTCACATCTACAACATTTTGTTTTAAGAAAAAACGATGTAGACGATCATTAGAACGTAGAGCACTAACCTGAACTTCCAGAGCTTTCCCGCCAGCAGAGTGAGAAACTCCCACTGCCGCCGTTGCTATTTGAGAAGGTACAGGAGAAGCTGTTGAGGAAGTGAAAGCTTGGGAAATAAAATTGTTATCACGATTTCTTCTACTGTTGTTGCTGTTGTTTCTCCGGTGTCTTCTAACTTGTCGACGTTGTTGTTGGGGACTTTGTTTAACACCGTTTTGCTCATAATGTTGCTGGGGAGGTTGCTGCTGCAGTGATTTCTTTCCAGCTGAACGCCCACCACAATCTACAAGGAGTAATCCCACCTTTTCTCCAACTCGTCTATCATCATCTCCTTCATCACCATGAATGTCATAGTGGCGACTATCGTTATCATCATACTCCTCTCTCAGTTGCACCACTCCTTGTTCCCCTTCTTCATCCACTTCCTCCTCAGAAGCTGCACCCTTTACGTGCGCTGCAGTTGACAGTAATGATAGCTGTGGCGGGTCTTGATTGTTATCCTCCGGACTATCAGGAGAGGAGAGTGGAGAAAAGTCTATACTTTTGTCGGGATGATGTTTGGTCACGTTTCGGGAGCCTTTCCCATCTCTGTGGGAAGAGAGGACAGCGGAAGAGGTGTAGTCGTGATTAAGCGGATTGTGCAGGGATTCAATATTGCAATTGCTTGAGTCTGCGGCTAGTGTGGTTTTATTCCCATCTAGGACAAAAACACAAAAGGACATGATAACTGGATTCCATTCTCTGCGTCTCCAAGTTCCATATAACTTTATTTCTATATTATACATATAATATCATGGAATGTGGAATGAACAATGAATCATTGGTTCCCTACTTCTGGGTGGTTTGGCTAAATGCGTAGGTAATTACCCTAATGTTACCACATCTGTGAAATATTTTATGCTTTGTGCTTCCTCGAAACTAGATAAGTCCTTCCTATTGGATCAATTCTCAATTCGCTGGGAAATGAATATTTTCCCAAACATTTCCAACATTACATTCATAATATTGACTCTCCGCGTGTATCCCATGCTCTAAAACGGTACATCATGATCATGATATTCACGTTTCTCTTGGTCTCTCTGCATCAGCAAAGCCAAATTTACAAATTTTGTACCAAAGAGTGAAAACATGCCTGAATTCTTTCCGCTTCCTGAATCTCAGCCGTCAGCTTCTGTCAGTCACGCTACGAGGTTAAGCGTTAGCAGAAAAGGGTAAAATTGCGGAAGAAGAAAACAAGCCCTTCCTTTTTTCATACGAACGTGCAAAATTATTGAATATTTTACACATAATATAAACACACAACGAGATTAGAAGTAAAGAATTGGACTGCACAAACATACATGTTTATCAGATATTACGTAAATACTCCCGGTTGCAAAAATTGTGATTTGTATGTATGTACACATGCATTCAGCATAAGTAGACATTTGCCTTCTGCCTACCTATGCATGCAATTGCTTGCTACTGTTGCTCATGTTTTTTTTCCTGCAAATTCGCTCATGCATTTTATATAACATGACAAGTCACATTATTCAGCTCCTCCATCTTCTTTCCGTCCGACTTTCCTTCTTTTTATAGGGATTATATTATGGATAGTTTTACTGCCTCAACATTCCAGCTGTATAGATATACTTCAGCTTCCACATTCTAATATTCATTCCGGGTTAGTGCATGTCATTTGAAAGCTAGAAAATAAAACGCTACATGCTCATTCTAGAAGAAAGCTCTTACCGCTTTTCTTCAGCACGTTTTTTGTTGTTGATAAGGCACAACAGGAAGAATGAAGAATGGTATTCGTGCGTGCGACTGAATACAAAAAGATGCACTTGTTCACTCTGCTTTGCGATAAGCTCATTTCCTCGGGTTTCATCTTTGCAAAAATGTAAGATCCATTCTAATCTCTTTTGCCTTAAACAATCTTTGAGACGAGATTTTATTATCATTTTTATCTTTTTCGGAAGGGGAGCGATTGACAATGTGATGTGGAATAAGAAGATAACAAATTTCTGGTCGTGACATATGTCACTGTTTTCACAAGATAACGTTGTCGTGCTTTAAGATTAAATAGTGAGTTTCAAAAATCACATAATATTTTACTTTGCCAAGCTCAAACTTTTAAAATATTTTAAAATATGGATAAAAAGTTTGGTAAATCCAATAACGTGCTGTCGTTCATGTTGTTTGTGGCACAAAAGCAAAATATGGTACCACACTGAAATATTTTTGGCTTTTATTGCTTTTTGAAATGTTCAATTTTGATTTTATTGCTCATTTTGGATTTCCATTCAGAATAAAGTTTAAAAGTAGATATGAATGTTGTGAGTCAAATGAAAATACAAATTCAGATTTGATTCCAAAGCTGACTTCAATTTTGAACTTTTGAAAGAATAAATGTGTCTATTCATATGGATGTTCAAACTTTTCGCTTTTCATAATCTTCATTAGTCATTCAGTTGAACATTCGAAGCCACAAGTTTGTTGTTTGTGACTTTTTTACTGTTTGAGTATATAAACATGTCCAAGGACAGCAAAAGAATTGAATTCACTGATTTTAGACAAATGCTACAGTATTTATGTATGTTTTACAGTTAGTATTCGCTTCGTGAAATATAGCAATAATGTATGTCTGCATTTTTGTGTATTTCAGTAGTAATAGGTTTAGTCTAGGGCTACTTTGTCAACAAGACTCCGCTATAAGAAGAGAGCAGGGAATTCTGAAGTGCGATTTCAGTATGTGCACACATGCGATATGATTTTCATGTGAGGCTTAATTTGCAAAAACAGACAGGAATAAACAAAGTTTCGAAAAAGTTTAGTTTACTGCAGTGCCAAATATAATGCTAATATTGTATACTGCCTCCAAAGAATATTTTCTGAGAATGTGATGCAGAAGCGCACAGACCAAATGCTGCACAAGCAGAATTTAACTTCATGGAAGCATAAAGTTATACGGGTTCTTGCAAACAGTATGATCTGATTTACTTTCACGAGAAGATCTCACGAAAATGGAGAAACAATACTCACAGGTGACAAGTTTTGCGAAGAAAATCGCAAAGTTTTACTGAAATTCAGTGTCCTTAAGGTGTTGTCACTCTGCTAAACTTTTAAAAAGAAAGTTGCTCCTATGCGCGGGGTGGTATACGAAAACAATGAGGTACTAAAGTTTTAACTAATGTTTATGTATAATTCTACCTAAAGGTTCGCTTTGAAGATGGAGTAGAACATGTTGTTGTATTTAATTTGGCTTGCTTTCCATTCATTTTTGAGACTCTGTTCCATTGTATGTATATGAACTAAACGAACCAAAACAAACTGTGTATTTGTAAAACATGCAACAGGCAACAAGGGATTACTAATACTTTCACCTAAAAGTAGCATACCATAAGGGTTTGTTTGCAAACACACAAAACTTATTTTTTAGCACAAGAAAATTGCACAACACATACAATCATATAATTCAGGTGTATAAAATGGGGCGTGGCTATACTCAGAATCGGCGAAACTGCTTTAAAAATGGTTTAATTTATGCATGCTTGTGCTTAGAGATTTCAAAGAATGAATGGAATGTGAAGCCAGTTCACTTCCCATGGCTTTATGCTGAAAATACACAGGCTACTAGTGTTTGAGAAAAGCAGGAGAAAATTAAGTAGTGTTTGTCATGAAATGTTTTTGTGTTGTGTACACAATAAGTTGAAAGTACTAATTAACCTGCAGCGTGTTAAAACTTTCAGTCGAACATGTTCGCTTCGGGAAATAATGACAACAAAATTACACAGAGCTTAAGTAAAGGATGAAGACCTAGCATCGGCATCATAAAAAATATTTCAGGTGATTAATGCGGAAAATATTCTTTTATGATTATCGTGATATAAGATCATTTGCGTAACACTTTCATTCATTTGAAGCCTAAATTCCGTTATAATCACTGCTCAAAGCATTAAGGCTAATTACAAAATCGATGTTGTAAAGTTTGCTAGAGACCAACAGTGGAGCTATGTCCATATTCTACATTTACATCAAAATTCGACAATATCTGTAATTAAATTACAAACATTTCTTTTGCTTTTCTATTCGTACAGACATGCTTTTTAATTAAGTTGAACAGTTGATTTTTAGCGCTGATGCCAGTGCAAAGTGACAATGATATATGGTCCATGTTGTAAGTAAATAGACTTGTGAAGCAGTATACCTTTGAAATGATGCAAATGACGAAAGAACTCTTCCAACTGCAATGTGTGGATTTAATGGTGCAGAGGATAATGATTTCCGGTTTTCCGCAGTAAATATGATTATTATAGTGTTGCTCAGTCATCATAAAGTCATTATGAACTCTAATGAGTATTTTAAGAAAACATTAAGAGAATTAAATGGTAAATCGATGGAGTCACAAACAACTGATGAAATTCAGGAATCACGGATTCTGAAAATAGTAAATTAAGGTTCCAAAAACCAAAAGGAGAAATATTTCTTTCACATTCGCTGTCTCAATTGATTTCAGTAAAATATCGGTAAGCATATTATTTATTTGTTGTTTTAGACCTTTCTCTAGTCCGTTAGTGGCACCGCACTGACAGTCGAAATAACATTTCAAGAGCAAAAACCCGCAAACTATGAAAACCGTTTCCGGCACCATCAAGTCTGAACATATGCCCATTCTCAGGTTTTCTCTGCACTAAAATTTTTTGCCGAATAAAGACAAAGACTAGTAAACTCAAGCATTGCTACTCCCACTTTCGCCTAGGCCTCATAAAACTATGAACTATTACACTTATACTTGAAAAAACAATTTTCCTTTGTGTTTGTGTGCTTTCCAATACAATACGAGAGAGACCAAGCGTAATAATTTCGTTCATTTTATGTGCTCATTCATTTCTTCCGGTTGAACAAACATTTAAAAGGCTTGACGATTCCGAAATTGAGTTTTTCTTTTGTGGTTATAATTTTCATTCTAGTAAGGTTGCAACTTCCAATAACCCCGAAAACCTACGCAGTGAAAGCAAACTAAAAACAAACAACAATACGCTGTTACGTCTTTTTCTTTCATCTTTTATTCTTACATTCAATTTAAAAAATTAAAATCTTCATGCAATTAAGTATGAAATGGCTGGAAATTAAAATTACACCGAACCTTCGTCAAATTTTATGCTAAAAACAAAGCAGAAACTCTTTTTGGGGAAAAAAAACAAAGAACACACAAGCCTTTTGCTTTACCACTTCAAAGTGTCTATTTTTGTTTAAACTTCAAAGCAAATGGAAATTGGGCAATATAAAAACATATTATACCCCTCTCCGGGAATTCCTTTAACTTGTAGTAGTAATATTTCATAAGATGAAGATATTACAAATATATACATAGCATAGCAAAACAGGTTACTAAAAGGGAAAAAATTCTGGTGGTACTTTCTGCTACTTTATATCATTTTCATCTTTTCCACGCATCCCATAGTAAATGCCGCTATTTTCGTTTTCTTACGCTTGCTTCCTTCAAATAAAGAGAAACTGTTGAAAGGACAAGAAAAATATTTGTTTTTTCAGTTTCCTCTGCCACCATCATCTTGCACACATTTACCTACCTATGCACGCGCTCTTATTTCCATTTACATTTCCATGTCTCATTGGTAAACGAAACTCTCCGTGTGTAGGACGATTTTTCTCTCTTGAAAAATTAAATCTAATAAAAAATAACGAACGTTTTTTTCTTCCTTTTCTTCAATTCTTTACTTCCGTTTGTGTACATTTTCCTACACACAGAGACGGTATGTGTTATTGCTACTGATGATGATGGTATGTATATATGTACGTTGTACGTGTATGAACCGATCTTGATCGCTCTTAAGTTATTTATAGTGTTCATGAAACTTTGTTTAAGCCGAATGCTTCACTTCTCTCTATTTCTCCTTCTCAAGTTGGCTAAGTTGGCTTTGTAAACTGGTGCAGAAGGGATGCATGACCTCTTCCTTAGTCTTTTTTAAAGGAAAAACCTATTTCCCCATTCACTACTTTAAAAAGTTACAAGAACTATAACAGCGCGTTCCCGGTTCCCGTATCCCTCTACAATAATAACATGAGCTAGGCCAAGACCACTTCCTTCATTCGGCATTGCTTCAACCTGGTCTTCTTCATTTTGCGCAGGGTGCTATCCTTGAATGTATAACGCCGTAAACGCACATTTTTATGAATGTACTGCTCCTCCTAATACCCATACTCATAAAAGAAATTGCTTATTGCAAAGTTACACCAGGAGCAGAGCAAAAAAAGAAGAACACGGGCTTAAAGAATGTCTTTTGGAAAGGGAACGCAAGAAGAAGGAAGAGGACTGGAGCTGTTAAAGTTTCACAAAAGTGAAACGACTTGTTCACTTATGCACGTAGGTATACACGCATAGGTAGTAACGATGCATGCAACTACGTGCTTGATCTGTCTGCTGCTGCTGCTAACTGAAGTAACGCCAACGCCACAACTGGAGGCCAGACATACTGCTGTGCTTGATGTTCCAATAGACTTCTTCATTTACAATTTTCTAACGCTATATGGTTAAAACAAGCCTATATATGATATTATGACTTATACACAGCAATATTGTTGATACTTGCTGGATAACAAAGTGAAATGGCTGCAGAGAGAGATGAAACGAGCCTTTTTACCACTTTCAATATTTTTGTAACGTTCGTTTGTTTTCATTGAAGATTTTATGGGGCCAGCCCTTCAAGTGTAAAATGGTAGCGTCATATAGAGTGTGGTTGTGATGTGAGTTCTCTGGACTGTATTAGCTCACTCATCCATCAAAATGATGGTACTTGGAGCATCTTGAACAAAAGTCGGACATTGCACATACGCATTAGAGAGCAAGTTACAACGAAAACCAGCCACATTTTCGTATGTCATCATGAGAACGTGAAACTATATGTTTGGACGGGTTTCGTCTTCAAATGAAATGGTGAGATTCACGTCAAGTTATATGGAGCACATCTTTCATAATAATGAAGAACATCTTGATGGTGCGTAATACGGTGCGTGCAGAGTGACTTTCCATGTTTCCGTACCACATGCGATAGAAGTGTTATGCATGCGTTTTATCACTGACCTCAAGACTGTATTTGGAGGATAAATATAAAAGTGAAAGGAAAAGTCATATCTCCTTTTTCTTCATCTCATAAATGTTTGGAATTCAAATAATGTGTGTGAAAGAGAATGCGTGCTTATATAAACGACAGGACAGGATTACATAATTTCTCCTACTTTACTCTCCTTTCTACTTTCTGTCTATGCCGCATTTCCCCCTTGAACCCGAAAGACCAACTTGACTTTTCTCACTTAAATTTTATTTAGAATAGTATTACGCCTGTGGCTTGGATTTGGTTTGCTTAAGGCCCTTTAAGCAGGATCCGATGTTAGTACTTTATGGACTTCTAAAAATACTCAAGTAGAAAACCAGGCAGCAAAAGAAAATCTTTTTGAGTATTTTCAGGGAAAAGAAGTGAAATCCCCTTTTCTTTGGGTGTCATTCCAGCCTAAAAAAGTAAGAAACACGAAGCCGACTTCATATAATGCCTGTCGAGAGTATACATTAAACATATTTATCTCTCTGCATGTGACTGACCCACAGTCAAAATACCTTTGATAAAAAAGAGAAGTTGGAGAGTCAAGAAGAGTATCAAAAGACTAAAGGTTGTCTTAAGAGGTGACACGTGTAGGATTTTTAGTAAAAGGCTACTTTTTTTCCTATTGTTTGCCAAGACAAAAATTTTACGTAATTTTCAAGAAGGTATGTCAATAATGTTTTCCTCTGGCTTTTGACTTCCAAAGCATTTCTTGCTCACTTTGGTTTCTTGCTTTCGAGCATTCAATCCCTCCTACAACCACATTCTTGAGTCTCGTGAAAAAAGTGTTTTGCTTCCAAAAACATGTGTTTTTCTAAGAATAAATATATTAGAAAAGGAAAGGGACGAGAAACCACACAAAAATGCGAAGCGCGTGCAAGGAAAATGGTGAATCTGCAGAATGTAATGGTGGGGCTGGAAGGAGTAGTTGTTAAATAAAATAAGAGTTTAAGTAAGTAAGCCTGAAAGTGAAACTTTGTAATTGAGTTGTGTGAAGAAATCATGTTTGAATGGGTACATACGACCAACTACCACTACTATCTACATGTGTGCCTGCATACTTTGGTTAGAATTCTCATACGAGCTTCCCAGCCAACTAGGTATGTAGTTTTGTAGTATGCATATAAAATCTAATTCCACTTTTTCATCGTGTTCTTTTCTCTTTTCATCGCTTCAACTCAACTAACTTTAAAAGCCGTTGCTGTAAAAATGTGTGGTACAAACCATACAACACCAACAACCAAATCTTCATTTCTCCTTTCCATACTGGTTACAAGTACAAGATTCTTCTTCCTTCCCAAAAGAGAATATTGGTAATTGCGTGAGTGCGGAGTTTTAGTATCTTCTTTTCTCTTCAATTTTTTAACTTGTACACACACTCATCGTGAACTATTATCATCATCGTTGTAATCATCATTTCAAAGCTTGTACAGGAGACTATTTATCTAAACTTCTATCTGTAATACTTGTACACATAGACATTGGGCTGCTAGCTATACAAAGGTTTGTTCGTCTTATTTTTGTTCATGATGATGATGATGGCTTTAGCCTTAGCCTTTATTCCTCCTTTCTTTTATTCTTCTCTTTCCTTCTTGCAAAAGACATTATTACATCTTGTTTACCAGAAAAGAGTAAGCCAGCAGGCTTAAAAGATTTGGTGGGTTGAGAAGTCTCCTTGTTTTTATTAGTTGTTGTTATTATTAACAATTCTCCCTCAGCTTTCCATCTCTTATTGGTCGTATCTTCCTCCGTTGAAAAATGTTTATCGTTGGAAACATGTGCAAATGCTTTATTCTCTCTCAAAAATGGAATATCGAATGCAGGGTGAGCTGCAGCAATTCCATAAAAAGATAACAATGTATTGATTGCAAAGCACTTTTTATGTGGTTTTTATTATTGTATGTTCATGTTTACATTAGCTTTCCTTTGTTCCTTTTTTATTGGTGTACGGGCGTAATAAAAACTTCCATAAAAATAAGTCCAAGCCATCGCGCAACTGGCCAACCTGAGGAAACGTGGATGCTCGTGTAGAAAAAGTATGTGACTTAAGCAGGGATTAAAGACTCAATGAGGCAAAATGTTAAGTAGCTGATTAGACTGTCATATTGGCTACACTTGACTAGAACTGGAAGACTAACATTGTTCATTCACAACTTGATTTTCTATTAAAATCGAAACAATTTCCATTCAATTCATGAGAAATCCTCCGGCTTACCCATAAGTGGTTAGAGTGAAGATTTTGCACAAGAGCAAACTAAATACTTGAATTTAAAAGGCGATTGCTAAAGCCTCTATTTGTTGTTGTAGCTGCCTGACTGCCTCTGAGCCTGGGAAACCTTCATGTCCTAGTCATTTTCATTTTGAAGACACTATAGGACTTGCAATTGGAAAGTAACATCAAGTGTATGTACAAACTCTATACTAGTAGATTCGTAATATTCAAAATAGCTGTTTGTAAGCGGTTGAGAACCGTATAGAGAACCATTATGGGATTACTATTCGCACATTTTTATTGCTACTTTACTGCTTGCACTCCAGTTGGACATGTATGCACAAAACTTATCTCCAGTTTAAATTACCAATTCAAATTTTGGGGAAAAGTCATAATAATCTAAGCACACAGTGCTCAGTGGTACATGTACTGGTAATACCCGGTTATATCGTCCATTGTGTAGCCAGTAATGAAGCCAAATTGGTCTATTAATCTTCCCATTTCCCCAAAGTACAAATTGGAAGTTTAATTGCCAAAATATTTTATAGCTTTTCATTACGTGGACCAGTGGATAGATAACCGTTTAAATTCAAATCTGCTTACCTAACCACGTCGTTAATCCTTCCGTATCGATTACATCCGGTCCATGATGGCCGTTTCGCAGCTCAACGCATTTAAGTCCGAATCCCTCCGTCGTAATGATCTGATCATCCTCAAAGTAGTCCCCATCCACATCAACATCTGATGGTAGGTTATTATCGTCATGTTGATGACTATTTACAGGTGGCGAATCCATCATTCCACTGCTTGACTCCAACTCATCCTCCTCATCTGAGGGTGTCGTCAATAGTATAGTGCTGTTATTACTATTGTTGTGATTATGAGTCCTGCGAAGATTCTGATTAGATCGTAGAGCCAGCCCTTCTCCCTTTGCGGTTTTAGCATTGATAAAATTCATTCGCAACGATTTATCAGTACTGTTCAGATGAGGATTCTCGTCAATGCTCAGGAGATCCTCAGCGTCCAACTCATAGTCATCCTCCTCAAAATCAGTGGATTCTTCCGGAATAATTTGCTCGCGTCTAATGTCCAGCTGCTTTTTGAGTTCCGCTATAACCGAGTGCAGCTCTGTGAGACGGGCTTCATAAATCGCTGATTGGGAATGGCTGTTATACGAGTTAGACTCACAGTCGTCCTCATGGGAGGTTTGGCTCTATAAAAACATAATTAAGTTAGCACATAAGAGTTTTATGCTTCAAATTAGTTTTACAACTAATTAAGAACATACACCATCATGTATGATATGGCAGAGACGAAGCGATTGCCCTCGTAATGGCAGAAAAATTCTTTCGGGAAAATGTAAATCACATTTTTTGCGCTTATCAATCCACTTCAGTTACCACTGATGCCACTCAAAGCCTAAAAATATCCACGGCAGACTTGATTATTTTTTCTTTTCATCCAACTTGTATGTCGTGGTTAATTTGCTGGTGCTAATGTCTGCATCATCGCATGATGGGTTTTAGTTCTGTTCTGCTGGTATTAATCAAGCTAAAACGTTATGCCATCATCATCCACTTCCACTCCTTAATTTAACTTTTTCCCCTTTCATTCCTTCTATTCATCTCATCTCATAATGCATTTCCTAAACTTCCTCTTCACATTTTCCCTTATTTTTTCATCTGGCTCTCTCGACAAAGACAGAGCGTTTTTTGAATAGTAAAAAAGTGGGATTGCAATGATGGAAAAATCTAAATACAAAGTGGAGTGCCTTCCGTCTCACATCTCATCATCATGCAGCGTTGCATAAAAAAGGCGAGAAAAAGACTAATGATTTTAATGCTTGTACACTTCTTCACGTTCAAGTATAAAAAATAGTCAGATGGATAGCCTGCATAGTTGGATCGTTTGCAGTTCTGCGAGAGGATGTGCCGAGCAAATAGACAAGTAAGCTGAGCATAAAGCTATGGTTAGTTAGCTGAAACAAACTTTAGTCTACTTAACTTACTTGAAAAATTACAAAAACTGTTATCTTGTACTTTAAAAGTAATAAAGTCTACAAGCCCAGCCCACATATTCAAAATTGGAACGAAACTGAATACAAAATGTATGAGAGGCATGTACAAATGTGTATTTTGTATAGGAAAATCCTCCAAAAATTCAACTTCAACAGATTTAGCTATAAGTAGATTATATTTTTTCTTATCTGTAAGTATAAAAGAGGAAAAAGAACGACTAAATAAAAAACTCGTTAAGAAGATTACTCTCCAGAGAACATAAACATAACATATACAAGCAAAGGGAAAATTAAGTGTGTCAACAAAATAATAATCCCGCAGAAGGTTAAACTTTTTACTTGCAAGTTACAAGTTGCTACTTTGAGAACAAAGCTAATATAAATGTATGAATATTTTAGGGCACTAACTTGATGAGAAAAGAGGAAATTAGGATTGGATTGAGTCCGACGTGTGGACAATAGTTAATCTAAAGAAAACTATGTCTAAATAAGCGGTATAAATAGCCCAATAATTTTTATATAATGTAGAGGAATTTAGAAAGAAGTTTCCCCAAAAAATTTTGCATTACAGTAAAATGAAGCCCCTTCAGTCTTAGACACTGGTGCTCACTAACTAAGTCGGATTTCACTATTTTTTATCTTCAACGTCTCAGACTACCGAACTGGCTCCAAAGGGAAAACTTAATGTATTCATATATACTTGTAATATTAGCAGAAAAAATAAAAAATACAAGTGCTCCAATAACGATGCTTGTTTGTTCCTACTTAATACACGAACACAAATGTCTACAGAGAAAGTTTTGCAGGGTAGTTGATATGCAAAAAGAGAAAATAAAAAAGTGGCTCGCTAGACTTGAAAATAATGTTCCAACTTTTGTTTCGCATGATTCTCATATAGTCCGTCACCTTGTCTGAACAAGAAAAGGAACGCAGCAGCAGTAGTGTAGTACGTGCAACCCTCATCTTCGTACAATTTACTAACCTCTACAGCGTAGTATGCGGCTATAAGGTAAACGCTGGTTGAATGAAGAAGAATGCCTGTATATGCAAGTAGGTGGGTACGAAAATAAAACTTTTTTTCTAGATGATGGAGAAAGTTGACCTGCTTTTTTAAAAAGTTGCTTTTCTAGTTTAGTAAGAAAAGAGAAAAAAGTCTATTCAATGATGCTAAGAGTTTTTCTTTATAAATCGTAAAAAAAGTAACGCAACTTTGTGCAAATTTACATCTAACTAGTGTCAGTTGATACTCACATTGTGTACAGTTTAAAAATATCTATATACACACTCTACTAGAATATATGTTGAGTGGTTGGTTCCCTTTTTTTCTAGAAGATCAAAGTAAATAGAACGAACATCATCATCGCATCACAACAAGATTATTATTATGTGTTGCCCTTCTGTCTTATATTTATGTTGTTCTTCTTTCTGTGTGTGATGTGGTTTGGTGGTAGTGGGCGGTTGCTGTTGAACCTGAATTACGCTCTGCGTACCACTTTTGCATACATGATTATGTTAAAGAAAAAGATGAAGACGGGAGTTGAGACTGTTGAGAGTGTATATTCTGGACCTTCCTTACTTTTTTACCATATATGATAACACATTCATTCTTCGGTTGCCGTTTTTGTTGCGACTATACTCTAGAACACATAGCTACACAGTACCCAGTCATCTCTAGTTTTTTTAAAGAAATTTCATAGCATGGCAAAAAGTCGTGCGTCGCAAGCATCGATTTTTTGCAACATCATCATATTATCACACACGCTTGCTTTCATACAAAAGTGAAAGTGTACATACAACTAGCAGTTTTCCAAGCTTCTGTAAACGTGTTTGTGAAACTTTTTTATTGTATATTATTTCTTTTTTACGCATTCTCCTGCGATCCATTTATTTTCGAGGATTTATGCTTGGTTCTCAAAACATTTTCAAGGGTCCCAGTCCCACAGGTCTCTCAGAGATGTCTAAGCTTTCATCTTTTTCCCCGTCATACGTAGGTGCTGTCTCGAATAATTTTCAGGGCTTTGATACGCATTTATTTACGTGTGGCAACGGCAAGCGGTGTGTGCTGTGAAAATGCATTACCAACAATTGAGTCACGTGTGTAAATGTATTCGGTATAGCGTTTCCGTTGTCGCACATTTTCGAGCCATGTATAGAATAACAGTATTTTACCATTAATATACATGTAGATGTACTTTGGCAATTGCAGTAAAAAGCGTAAATAAGTAAGCAAATAAAACATATTCCCACATAAGGTAAAACATATATGAATACATATACTACTCGTGGGATTCTACTTCCTTTCCTCTTTTCTTCACGATTTTCATTCAATCCTACATGAGACTTTACAATAGGTTCCATGTTGCTGCAATGCTTTCACTTTTATTTTGCTCAAGTGAAACTGAACACTTGAACAACGTAAATAATGTACATATGAATTTCTTAGATTCGCTTCTAGCCACTGGTTACTTTTACAATCACCACCAGTTTAACTCACAACTAGTGGTGCTCTAGTGTGCTCGAGTATTAGGTTGGGTATCACTTCTATGTTTATCTAATGTCCATGTGACAGTCGTCGCTTTCACTACTTCCAACATAATATGATACAAGTTTGAACAGCGAAAATAGGACAAGCGAGAACGACTAAAAGCAACCAAAAAAGTAAATATTCATAAATGGCCTAGACGGTGAAAGTACAAGAAACAGGCAGAAACCTTTGAAACAACAACTTTAGGGCAAAACAGTGGAAATGGGAAAAGTACTGCGACGTCGACTGTCGTCTGCTATAATTGTTGAACATGTGCCTCAGAAGAAAAGACCAGGCAAGAGGAATGGTAAAAGGATTGCGGGATACGATGTGAATAAATGACATGGAAAAAGTAAGAAAGTGCACTGGAAATGTGATGCTTTCACTTGGTAAACAAATGAAAAAACTGAGTATCCCATGAACCGAAATACTACGTTATGTTATACGTATTATCAAAACATTAGATATTTTTAATGCGTAAAGAAAGTACTCTTTTTACAACACATCATACCTTACCGTTTCTAGTTTCAGAACATGTATGTAACAAAATCAGTAATATATATACGTATACTGAATATTGTAATGTGTATGTTACAAAAGAAAGTTTGTACGGAGCATGTTGGATTCTATTTTCTGAACCATTTTACTTTACTGCTAAATTTATAGTTTGTTAAAATCATGTCTATAAATAAAAATGAAATTTAAAGTAGTGAGCTTATTAGTTATTCCATTTTGATGCAAAGTATTTTTAACACCCTTCATACAATGCATTTAATTGTATTATTTATTTCAACTGTTTTAGATTGCATGTATAATGAAATCCTAAGCTTGTTTTTGCATGCCATGCATGCAAAATGGGGCTTTGGAACTCATACTTTAACTACTTCCCTGCGTTTTTAGCACGTTACACATCCACCATCCCTTTTCCTTCCTCTGTTGAAAATCAATTTCCGACCATGCAACCTTTTACGTACCAGTCACACTTAACACTTGAATGAAAAGTGTATTTATATGAGCTTAAATTCATTCCCAACAGCTTATGGAGAAATCGTATTATGTGGGAAACCAATGATGCCTACGTAGACCTGAGCATAAAGTTCCAAGCATTTGAGTTTACTTGGCGTTAACATGACCCCTAGCTAAACTAAACTTCACAGTGGTTAACAATTATTGCTGAAACATGATTTTCTAAAGTGGAAAAGTTGGTGGAAGCATATTATATGAACATGCTTGACTTTTAGTCTGTCAAGCAACCACACATGTGGCCCTACAATTTACACCCATCATAAAAACAGGGATTACCATTTACAGTTCCCTTTCATAATACTCTAATAAAGGCAATTTCCACCCTGTACGTGAGTGTAGTTCGACACTATTATTATCATGCATCCTCAATTACAATGGAGGTCTGACCTGAAAAGTGTGCGATGCAAGTTGGTATATCATTTCATATCCATATGCATCATTACTTCTGGACAGTAATAGCCAACCGACACATAACCAGGCCACTTCAACAACTGTATAGATTGACTGCTTTGTATTGTAGAAACGTACCTCTTCGATTTGTTCCCAACATTACTAGTATTTTGTAAAGGAAATTACTACAACACTTTTCCTAGTAAAATAAATATAACGAACATGTAAATTTTCCCTGACATGGTAGGCAAGAAAACGGCGTTGACAAAAAAGTCAATCGACATGTACACCAGACGGAAAAATCCAGCAATAATAAATGTGACCCATATTTCCGGAAAGTAATAAAATATTGAGCAAGGTGGTCAGACATTCTATCTGGAAAAAAACTATTTATTGTAACGTGCCACAGACAAAAAACCTTTACCTGCATCTCCTATTTATATTAGGGAAGTGAAAGTGTAGTAGAGCTTGATAAGTACTGCCTATATGGGCGCGGAGAAAGGTATAGTGAAAGTTGTACATTTTTTATATACAATATCAAAACATCACATAAATAAGAGAAAACTTGTCGTCACAGTTGTTGCCCATATCAAGCAGAAGAGGCAATAGCATATGTACAATGTACGTAATACAGTAAGTAACACCGGAAAGAAGGGGAGTAGGGTACACAATGACATTAAACAATACGTGTCAAGATTCATGTCATGTACACAGGGAGGACGCTGCGTGATTCCTTTTTTGTGCGAAATCGTTTGTGATGTTGATAAGAAAAAGAACTCCATGTAGAAAGAAAAGAAGCTTACTAAATGAAGAAAGAGGAAAAGTCTTAAATGAATAGAGTAGCAGTGTGGAATGAATTGGTTGAATTGAGCAAGTGCACTGCTTGAAATATAATATTTTGTTCCCCTTACTATTGATTGAGTACATGAAGTCTATGTGATACATTTTCTGTCATTTTCATTTCGGCATATGCAGTATGATTGGTATTTTGCTATTATTTTCTTGTCTGATGCATGCGTGAGCATCTATAGGCATATTATTATATCTATTGATTTTTTTGCTGCCTTTTCTCTCTACAGTATTTAAACATGAATAAGGAAACATCACAAACCTGAATATTTCTTAGAGTCTCTTGCAACACATTCTTTTCCGCAGACACCGCGGATAACTGGGCCTTCAGAGCAAATATTTCTTGCTCCAACGGTGAAAGACCCCCACTGTTACTTGTCGTCATTGTCATACCCGTGGTTGGAGTTGTAGTCCCTATTCCACTTGATGGGGATGCTGTGATCGTACCTTTAGTTGGAGACGCAGTAATAGATGTGGATGTTGTAGAACTCATGGCTGGTTTTTGATTTTCAATAATGCTGCATGTATAGAAAATCTTTGTACAGACAAGTATTGAAAACTGTTCCCAGATTTTGCGCTTTTTGGCAGCTGTATTGATGTGGCATTATAGTAGCCGGTGGTAGATTCCGCTTTCATCCTGTATAAAACCAAATAATGTTTAATATGTCATCGGCTACATGGTTTATTTATAAAGTAATACGAATGCAACCATAGTCAGACTTGACTGGAATGGATAAAATTTTTGAGCTAGAGAACGCCAAAACCACAAAACAGGAAGTTGCAGTATACCAGGACAGAACGTATGAAAGTCAAAACCATGTCAAAACACATACAAACGTAACATACTTGCCTTAAACACGTCTTATCTCATTATTTATGATTTTGATGTCTAACCTGAGCCATTCCATTTTTAATTTTGCTACGCTCTGTGGCTCTGCCCTAACTGGATGCCCAAATGATTAAAGTAAACTTTTTCTTTTCTATAAGTTCAGTCGCAGGAATACAGTACTTTAGGCATGATTTTGTGGCAATGATGAACACGTTTGTGTACTTGTAAATGTATGTAATGGGTTTTCTCCATGTGTGGCGTTTGATTTAATTAAAGTAACAAATTTCCCCAAAAAATATGTCCAATGTTGAGAACCCCCTCTGGGAAATTCCTTCAACAAGCTGCTAAAGCTAGAGTTTCAGAAAAATAGGAGTGGTGTATGTAGAGCATTGTTTGCAAAAAAAATTGCATGTTGTTGCAGAGTTTTTCCAAGAAAAAGAGTCATGATGAATTTTTTAGTGCTACTTCCACTTTTACCATTTTTATCCCCTAACCAGTGTCAGGAAGCTTGTTAGAAGCGTGAGATGAGAAGAAGTGTTTTTCCTTCATGTAGACTTCAATTAAACATAGCTGCAGGGTAGAAAGCGATAAATGTCATCTAGCACACATCCTATATTTCATCATCACCATCACTCTTGTTCCCTCCGCCAAAAACCACTCTAATGAACCACTCTATTTCATATTCTGTAATTCCTTTCTCTCGCTTTTTTCTTTGATGCAGGTTTTTTCAAGAATGAGACCTAAACTAAACTAGAAGAAAAGATGTAGATATACTAGTAGCCTATATACTTCCAAGTATTCATTCATGCTATTATCTTGATACACAGCAGTAGATGTGTATCAACATTGTATCCCGTGTTTTGTACTTTACATAGAGACAATAAAGTGTAACGAATACTATTAGAACTAAATTGCATCATGCCCGGGATGCGCTGTGATTTTCTACCGTCCAAGGAGAGAAAAAGCTGATTTCGTAATTCCAGGAAAATACATAAGAAAAACAGTTTGAAGATGCATACCTACATTTGCATGTACTTTATATATGTGTTAGTAGGGGAAGATTGGACGAAATGGAACGGCAGTGCTCCCAGTACGAATATTGTCCGCCTTTATTCTATGTCATGCCGTGAATGTTCTTTCTTTTTTTCTGAATTTATACGTGCTTTGCAAATAAATCATGATGATATTCATTGTAAAAGAGTACGTATTATACACCCGGAGGAGCTTTTCTATTCTAGTACACTTACCTATGTAGATTCAAGTTAAAGATATAGAATTCAACATCTGTATACCCGCATATTCACATAACATCATTTGACAGATAGAAATACAAGCTCGCGTTTTAGACATATGTATAGTCTTTTTTAGTCGAAAATGTTGGTTTTTTACTCGAGTGTCCATGAGCATGGAGTCTCCTTGCTGCCTAGTGGAGTATTATTATGAGCCACTAGAAAGCTCCCTAGGAATATTTTTCCAGGATAATGAGGTTTACTTTCTTGTCTCTTGTTGAAGAAATAAAACTTTTCATGCTGGGTAGCACCAAAGTCGCCACAACACAGCACGCTACAGACACGACAAGTACATTGCACACATTCCTGTGAAGTGGGCTTGTAACTTTTCCACAGACCGAGAAAAAGAATTGTGGAAAACAACTTGCAAAAAATTCTGCATGCAAATGCACTAAAGCACTTTTCTCCAAAATCGGAACAGGAATGATCGCGAAAACGGTTTAGTGTATTCAAACGACATATTATTAAACTCGTTCACTATCATAAAGCCCAGCATAGCATACAGAACAAAGAAAATGCGCTACTTTCGTACCAAAGTCAGACTATAAGACTGTGAGTACAAATCTATATTATTATTATTCGTTTATGCACAAAACTATCACGCTCACATCACACGACTTGCTGTCTATGAAGATGCAGTCAACTAAAAGAGCAAAATTGTCTTTTGCACTTCATTTTGAATGAAAATAGTGAAGTGAACTGAAAGGCAAAGGAAACAAATGGAGAGCAGAGGAGAGAGGAAGTTGCAGAGCTATCAGTGTAACTGGCACACACAATAACTGCTACTTTATGACTGTATGCAATGCGCAGTCAACTAGTTTGTTTCACTTCATTGTGACATATGACTTTGGCTCTCTGCTCATCTTCTCCTTCGTCTACTTGAAAATTCAGCACTGTCAGTGATTGGAACCGTCAACCGTCATCATGTTGATGATATCCCTACCAAGCTATACTATTATCAAGATGATCATCATCATGACGCTGCTCGCGTCGCTCACTTTACTTGTCGGCTTTTTTTCTTCTTCTTTCAAACAAGCACACATTACAGAGAGAGAGAATAGAAAGAGGAACACAAAGACGAAAAAAAGTTTGCAAAAACCTTGATACCTATGTACATTTCACTCATGTGCTCGTTTTATTTTCTACTATGATATCGGCTTGTTCGATTATTATCATATTTTCAGGCCTCTCTTTCTATCTGGCAGCAGTTCCTGACAACCTGACAACACGAGCCAAAATGTTACAAGCAAAAAAATCTTCATTGTGGTGGTACAGCTCATACTTTTCTTTTACTTTTTGCCATCGCTTAAACTACTATTGCCATAATATCAAGATGACTATGACACGTACATCGGTATACATAATATTTACATGCATACGTGCATATGGCATCCAACCAAATCTCCATCAAATGGAACAAACAACCGAGCCAAGTGAACCGTGACATGGCAGAAGTGATCGCAGTATAAGAGGCTGAAGAAGAAAAGAAAATGATGATTGTGTAATGATATAAGTAGAATATTTATATTGTAAAATGCCTGCATAAAAAATGTAATGAACCTTGTACGTTTCTCGTATAGTAATGTGTGTACATGCAATATCAGATCCAGATCTCTTTATAAAAACTGTTTGTAAAAAGATATGGCAGTGGTGATCACCATCAAACGCAATCTTACTTGATGCTATCAAGACACGCAACATTTTCTGCCCAGATGAAGAATTCTTTCGAGTCCACATATCAAGACGTCACTTTTGCACAGCGTGAAGCATCAATCATTTTGAGATTTTTTGGATCTTCAAAAAGCATATTTTCTTCCTGCCTTGCATGCTGCACTGAACTGAGACGGGCTTGCTAATACTGACAATGGGTTCATACGGATAACGCACTCACCGATTTTAAAACTTCCTTTTCCATTGAATAGAGCATAGTCGAAAACCTCTAAATATTTAATTATACGTTGCACCTCTCAAGCGTTTTGT
>JAQIXX010001236.1:0-36649 GCA_034700605.1 Willowsia nigromaculata
ATCATCAACGGCTCACTAGACTTCATTCTTGTGAGCGGAATAGCCGTGTGACAGTAGTTGAGCTCAGATCCACGATAATAATGATACATAGGTTGTTCATATTCTGAGAGTACACTGTGTTTTTTGTTGCTTGTCGAATAGTTTACTATTGAGATGGTGGTGGTGACAGAGACAAGGCGACGTGACTGCTTCACGGTGATATCAGAATTTAAAGCTGAGAAGCAGCAGTTTGGTGATCAGAATATTAAGTAGGTATTCCAATGGTGGTGGCTGCAATAAAATAGTTTTAATGTATGAAGTTTCTCACCACGTCAGCAGTGTTACGAAAAATGACGCACGTTGAGTGTGATTCAAGTATACCACCAATGATGACCATCATTACATTATTTGTAGAAATACGAATAGTGATGTTTTTTGTGAGTAGAAGTGTGCAAAGCGTACCGCTTTCTTAGAAAGTTCCACCGGTCGTGGGCAGACAGACGACACTAATTTGCACCTTTGTCAGCTCATTAATGTTTACTTTCTAAAGCCAAGAAGATGAAATTGGAGATCTCCATTTGTACCATGTATTGCCTGAAATTTGTTTAGGTCATTTATTCAATTAGACCAACCGCAAATTTTGTCTAGTTTGTGTATAGTTTGATTTCGTGGTAAGATTTTACAAGAGTATGCAGGGTAAATGAACACATAAGATTACAATGTATAATATTATGCTGTAAACTTTGTCACCTATCAAGATAGAAATAGCACTTCTACACAGGAAATGACTAAAACTGTTATTTTTCATTCGAAATTAAAGTCCGAGTTTAATGACTTATCGTTTCTGTTAGTCTGTTAAATTGCAATTTGCAATCAACATTATAATAAACGCAATATTACCCATAGCTGAAAACACAAACCTTTAAAGTGTCATAAAACTTCCCGAATGCCATATTATAAATCATAAGAGCAATTATTTCGTTTAATAACACTATACCTATAAAGTTTGAAGCCACATTATGACGGTATAGGCGAGGCGCCTGCGAGACCGTGAATCGATATACTGAAAACGATTTTGTTTTGGTGGACCCATTATTTTTAGAATGTACTTCAAAAGGCGAGAGAAGATCTTAAAGCCTAAAATTATGAGATTTTTCGTTACCTTTATTGGTTAGCAAAACCGTAGTGTACCATAAAAGGTAATAGATTTTACAGCGTTGTAATTTGAGATTTCGATCATTAGCAATTATTACAACCCTTCATGTCATTATATGCTTTCTCAAGTGAACAAAAAGGAAATCCAAGAATCAATTTAATGCTCTCAACCCAATCCTCATGTCCCAAGTTGGAGTGTGTGATTTTCAATAACCAGCTTTCGATTACGTTTGAGTGGATGAAATGTATACTCCTCTCACATATAAACACCAATTTCATTTGTGCTTTACCATTTTGTTATTTCAGGTCAGTACCGGTCACCAAGAATTACAGAGCATCCCAAAGACGTTCTCGTCAAAAAGAATGAGCCCACAACACTTAATTGCAAAGCCGAAGGGAAGCCGGAGCCAATCATAGAGTGGTACAAGGATGGCGAATTGCTCAACAACAGTCCAGGTAATGACGGTCGAAGAATATTCCTTCCGGGCGGTGATCTCTTCTTCTTGAGTGTTTCGGACGGCAAGAAGGAATCCGACAGTGGGACGTACTGGTGCATAGCACGCAATCAAGTTGGCAATGTCCGCAGTAGAAATGCTTCGCTTGTGGTTGGAGGTAAGTTTTCAGTTACTTGCGTCAACTCTGGAGTTTATGAAATTTTATTTGATATACTTATCGCATGAATAGTTCATCTCAGACAGAAAAAAATCCAACTCTATTTGTCTATTTGCCCGTGTAGTACTCTTCCAGTACTCTGGGTACTACTATACTATGCTTAGGTATAAGTTTCGTTTCATATTGCTCTACGGGTTCAAATGGCCATGACCGTTATGGATTCGGCCAAAATTACCTTTCTTACACTCACCCTCCTCCACCAAAAATGAAGGAAAAGTTTCTTGACATGTCTGAACTTGAATTCGTTTTGAGAAAGAAGGAATCAGCAAAAGAAGCGAAGCAAGCAAAAAAATAAATATGAGGAAAAAGTTGCTTCTACTTTTCTTACACATTTTTTCTCTCTTGAGCATGCATTAGTTATGTAATAGTTTATATGAAGTAAGTTATGACTATGCCTTATGAACTGTTACTGTTACCGCTCCTCTACTTCACATAAGTATAGGAACATTACTACAGGCTACGTTCAAAGCTTGCACATATTCTAGTTTCACTTTCATTGCATTTTCTTCCATCCCATTACCTCAAATCTCCGAGGGGACTTGAATAGGTAGCTTGGAACTACAACACATCAGATCGCATCTTTTTTTATACCTCGAACCAACACATTGTGTATGGTAGACCTGCCGCGTACTTCGAGAGAAAACCGAAGATAGGTAATAATCATGTAGAAATGGTGCGTTTTAGCTCTGACTGGATATATAAACGGTCAGGGAAGGAAAAGTAAGCAAAGCAAGTGAGCCGTATATAATGCAAACACATACAAAGAATTTCCTTGCAAGTATATCGTATCATCTAGCATTTATGAAACTTTCTTGGAACATCATGCTTACGATCTATACACTGCTACTTCACCAACAGCATATTTTTCCCTAATATTCTCCTCTTTCTCCCATTTCACATTTCCCTATTCATGCTTTCTTAAAGTTACGGTATTACGAAGAAAGAAAGGAGAATGGAAAAGAGTGATGATGATGTGGATGATGTATTTTACTTTTGTTGGATAAGGTGTGTGGAAACTGCCTAAAAGAAGAAAATCCGCTTTGGTGCTCCACAAAAAGTATTTCTATAAGGGATTTTTTTCGCCCTGTTAGAAATAGTGGAAAGAAACTATGTACAAGGCTAACAACTGAATGCTATAGTGTTGGCACGTTGGGAAGCTTATTAACAGGCATTATAGACCTCCATTTTCTGTTGTATCACTCGTATCGATCTCATTTCAGGATCTCATGAAAGAATAAAAATTTCTGGTAATCGGGTTTGTTAGGAGACGAGCACAAAAGTCGAATTTAATGGTTTTAATTATTAATTAGATTGTCTGACATTTCCAAAATGTCTTGCGTCATGAATTACGAGAGCAAAATAGTGAAAAGGTATACGAGGTAAACTTGGTAAATTATTCATTCATTGTTACAAGTTTGAAAGCTCGTTGTTGATTCAACAGAGACTGAACTCACAAATAAAAATAAACCAAATATTTTGTGCATGACATTTTAGGCTTAGAAAACTTTGAAGTCTAGAAAACCTGCTTGCTTTGGGGTTGTATTTAATTTAATTTTGAATGTTGTTATAATTCTATAATTACCAAAGATCAAGAATAATAAAATACAGTATGGCACGTACACAACGCTTCGGCATTATGCATATTATGACAGATATTTTCCATTCCACCTGCCTTTTATTCAGGCTTTATATTTTAATGTTTTACACTAACCGACGTGTCAAGTTGAATCAAGTGAGTACAGGTGGACCTGCCCCTCTCCAAAATTACACACACGTTTTCAATGTACGCCTGCCTGATGCTTCGTTGTTGCTACTCACTGAGAGAAAATGTTGATGATAATAGTGTCAGTCTGAAATATTTCATGGAGATGGGTCGAAATAATGAAGGTTGATGGGGGTCATGTCATTTTCTCACTTCAAATATAAATGTACTGTTTCAAAAGTTGTATTGTGTGGTGTAGTAACTCAAAATTAAAGCACTTGAGACCAGGCTGCTCAGTTTCTAGTTTCTAGTTTTAGATCTGCCCACGTACAAATACATACATTCAAAATGGCTTTTGGCTTTAGAACTTTGTAAATTAACTGAAATAATATTTTAGACTTTTAATGAGTTATGCGAGCAGCAGCATGTAATCAAGTGTTGCGCAATCAAAAATCGTTAAAGTTAATCAGCAAACCTGTTCCCGAGGACAGAGGAGCACGATATGTGCCAAAATACTAATTAAAATCAAGCGAATATTATAAGTGGAAACATGTTGGGAAAGGCTGTGTGCTAATCAACGCAAAATCATAGGTACATAAAGGTAAAACCCGCAACATGTACAAATCTTTGAAAGTTTGTTTGAGTCGCACAATGCGATGCTACTGCTGACCCCCTTCTTATCCAACTCAACATTTTAGAGTGCATTTCCGGGTTTCCTCATGTCAGAAAAGAACATCACCCCGATATTTTGGGATGACGTGAATGTATAGAATACAATAGTTTCATTTTCTTAAAGTCATGTTCATTTTGACAAAGGTTTTCATTCATCCTCGGCTTCCACCATTGCTCTCCATATCCACCTCCAATTTTTATTTGATGTTGGTGGATAGTGGATTGGAAAGACGAAAGAGCAAAGAGCAGACTTCAATTGCATGCAGCTGTTCCTCATCCATTTTGACAAAATGTTGTTACAAGGTTTCACATTTTCTACTGTTGCCCTTTCCTCACCAACGCGTAATAATAAAATGCCGTATCCAGCTAGATATTTTCAACAGATATTGTGACTTGGTTATATGCAATTTAAAGAGCACGTCACATCTAGTAGAACGTTCGATTCATCAAAGTATTACTTTCAAAGAGATTCTCCCGACTAACAATACATTTTGTCGACGTACATGGAATGCTGGGTTATTTTTCCCTGTCCGATGGCTAATCGAACCCGAACCTTTTTTCCAATGATAACAACATAACCATTTGCTTCACAGCTCTATGTCGGGAATTGAATGAGAGTGAAAAAATGGAAGTCGTTTGGCGTACTCTCACATTATTTTAAAAATACACGTGAGGATAGTTCGATGATGACTTTTGAACACTTGAACTGGTCATTCAAGTGTTATTTTTTGTAAAGCACATTTTTCTGCCTTGCCTTTGTTTCTTTTAACTTTATTGCTTTATGGGTACTTTTAATGGAAATCCTCTTTAACTTGACTTACTCGGCATTTTTACTCGATCGATATACGTATGTGCCTCTGCATTTTCCTCTTAGAGGACATTTCCACTTACAAAAACAAATTTTCCATTTTGAATTGTTTCCCTTGCATTCCCTCTTTGTTTTCACAGGCCGTTGAAAGGACGTGTCTTGCCGGAGGAACTGCTGTTTGGTTTTGAAGGCAGCTATTTTGTTAAAAGTCTAAACTACTTAAGAAACTTCTGCAAGAGGAAAAACAGAATTTAGGACCCTAACCCACCCAACCCGCACACAATAATAATAATAAGATGGTGTTTACTCTTCTTTTAAGAAAGGCAACGCACGTCCCCATCTTTTCCAACTCCATAAGACGTTCAGTCAGCTTATATATATCTTATCAAAATAGGTGCATCATAACGTAATACGCATATACCATCATCTTATCGTCATCATTTATACGTTTCAAAAATCGATTGCTTTTGACTTTTTTGACCATCTGGAAGGAAACATTCATAATTTTGCTGACAGGCTTATAAACACGTTTATTGTCTAAGCATTTCCTTAACAGACAGTAAAATGAAAAGTGAAAACAATACAATCTATTCATAACGTTTATAGTATGCAGTTCACTGCACTTATGAAAGTACAAGCCACAAAACAAGCTGCAATATCACGAAACTGTATGGTGAATACTTCCAGATGAATTTTCTTACAAAAGAAGTGCGCGTTAACAAATTGTATAGTGATGTAACATGTAACATGTCACCCAAAACTGCTCCATATAAGTGTGATAAGCCAAAAGAGCGCAGAACAGTAGCGTAAGGACTATGGTGCCACATGGGCCCACCGGCCCAGGCCGGACAGGGGTCGACAAAAAGAAGGCCGGACAGTGTACGAAAAATCAAGGTGGATTTTTAATTACTTTAAAGCAATGATTTAAGCAATCTTATTGCAAAGAATGAAATTTTGCAACTATGATATGTATTGGCATTCATATAATTCTGATAACTCTATCAACTCACAAAGAACAACTATGCATGGCTTTGTCTAAAGCGACTATAACATATTTTGCAGTTTCGTTGCTGTTAGTGGATATTAAAGGGCTTCAAGCAGCTTTCTCATGTGGTAAGAAAACAATGCACTTAGTTTGATAGCTAAAAAATTACTAGCGCTTTCTATTGATTGAATTAGTAAAGTTTGCTTTATAGCTTTAAAGTGAATTGTTAAAGCAATGCAATACGTTTCTAACAATGCGGCAAAAACTTGGCAACTTTTCGGTTGAGACGATCCAGGAGGATAAAAAAGATGCAGAAATTCAGTGTAAAAGGCTAATTACAATATGTCAATTAAAATATACTGCAAATTTATTAGCTCAATTTTGAAGCAGTCTCAACATTATTTGACATCATGATAACTAGTTGTTAGGATTAAAGTGTGTTTCAGTGTTTTGAGATCTGTTTTAACGAGACATATTACAAGTGAACAATTTATTCCGCAATAAAGGATGAAAGAAAGGGGATGCAAGAAAACGTGAATATTTTATTTGAAGAATGTGCATATTTGAGTTACAAGAAGTTACTGGCTCATCGAAATTTCGCGGAACTTTAAATTTAAACAATAGACACCAAGGGGCGTTTCCTTTAAACAATTAAGGCTTGTAAAGATGCCAACCGTTTTCACCTAGTGTTAAATCTCCTGTTACGTATCCGTTTAGTTATCAAAAGTAATCGCAGTTTATGGTACTTCGTGAAAAGCCAGTCCCTAACTAAAACTGAGTAAAAATTCTACGTGTTTGGGAATTAGAGAAGACGCGCTAAGAAATCTGGCAATCTTGTCGATTGAATACGAGTATGCATCAGAGTAAAAATGTAATGAAATTATAGTATACTTGGCAAGGCCTCATTCAACATAAACTATGCAAGTTTAGTTGATTAATTTGTCAAAGACTAGTGTAAAAATGTTCTGTGTTTTGCAGCAAATGTTAAAAAAAGGCCGTACTCTTTGGCTTGGACCAGGCCGGACGCTTTTTGGTCATTTCACGTTACGTCTCTGGCGCAGAAAGAAATGATAACAGAAATCTTATTCACTAAATATATACCACCTTTCTTCTTATCGTGCCAGATAACTAAAACATTCTGATAAATTTGCATATCTAGTGACATCAATGTATAAGTAGCACCACATGGAATGATAAAATATTGTCTTTCCTTCCTCATATTTTTCTTTTGCACACACATACATTGACTTCTACAGAATAATGTGTCGTCTTTCCTTTCATTTCGAGCTATTTCTCGTTCCATTCAATACAGCTGCTTCGAGTCTTCTTTCAACAGGGAAGAACAGAGAAGTGGTATCATAACGAAAAAAAAAGAAAGCTCCAGTTGGTTTTTTGTTTTGCATTCTAAATTCAAGTGGGATTGTGCCAGTTTATATCACGAATATACCTATACATGCTTAACTATAATACTTGCACCAGTGTCAGTATCTCACATGTGATTGCATTCTCTGCAAAAAGTACAAAGGCAAGCCAAACTCTACGATGACTGTTTGCATATTATTATTATTATTAAAGTAAGATCGTAAAGAAGCCGGGGAGTTTTTTATGCATAAAAAGTTGACAGCAAAGCCTACATATTGTATATATTTCAAACTACTATGGGGTGCAACTACTAGATCGACTACTCATAATATAATATTCATGCTGCTGAAAAGCGAAGCCAATTTCATTCTTATTCAATATCATATGAGCATCATCATTTTCTTGAAAACTATTGCCTTGTCTTTTTCGTGTGGCTCTGTACAGCATCTCCATTTGCTTTGACTTGCACAGTTTGCAGCTTTGCTTCGTTTGACTTTATAGAACTCCTCTTTGTTGAAATACAAAACATAACATTAATATTGCGATTGCATAATATGTAGGTATATGACGATGAACCAAATCGAGGTTGAATTTACAAGTTTGCATGCTAAACGAGTTGTCATATGAAAGGAAAGCGGAAGCCGATATAGTACGTCGTATTCATGTGCAAACGCAGATTGTGGGTAATGCTACTTTAAGAATGTGTGGAGGAAATAACGTCTAATATTTCATTTTATTTCGGTTCAAAACAAAGATAGTTTATAGACGTTTCTGTCGTCGTAAGAAAAGTAACGGTATTCTGGTGTGCTTTTCGACTGTTTAGATTCCAAAAGTAAACGTTTGCGAGCATATTTGCCATCTTGGTGTCGCTAGTGTTCTGCTTTCAAAAAGACAAACAAATGTTTCGAGCCTGAGTTTTGAGTGGTGGTATCTTGCCGGCAGTGTTATTCTTATTCTCTGTGTCATTGCCTCTATTACACGGTCGATGCGATAAAAGTATTATTAACACTGATGGAGGTCGAGGTGGCGTTTACACTTTTCTCTCTGGTTTCACTTCGTGTGCGATTGTCGATTGTCAATGCGTAACCGAGGCAGGCAGGCAGGCAGCAGTCAGTATCTGTCTTTATTACACAAGGAGGCAAGCGCACAAAGTAACCGGATATCCATCAGTGCGTTGTATCTCGTCGTATATTCTCAGAGCGCCATAATATGTATGTTATGTAAACATGTACTCTTCCCAAAATTCTGCGTACACGTGTGTGAAAAAGGTGGCTGTTTGTACAAAGCTCATTTGTTTGTACTTTGTCTGACTGACTGACTAAACGAATGAAAGCTTCACATCCACGCATATGTATTTATGTACACAGAAAGGTAGTCTTCTTCCTTTTGTTTCAGTGCAAACACTCTGTGAATACGGATGATGCTCTATTCTTTCTGTTATGAGCTTTTTCTGGAACAAGAAAAATTCTATTAGTTTTATGCATGCACAAACCGTATATTTTTTCATGTATGAATAACTGTCAAACGACATGTCGGTTCGAAATTATACCATATTTATCAGCCAACTATAGCTAAATGCACTTACCTTGACAGGACAGTTGCTGAGAAAGCAGGAAAAATAACCGAGAAATAAAATACGCAGAAAAGCAAACTGCATACAATTTTCAAAGATTGGTTTAATAAAAGCTGTGGGGACGTTTCATAAATTTTTTCCTGAGTCAGGCTTTTATACTGGCAAATATTCAGAGAAAAGTGCTCAGTGATATGCACAGTATGTATATTGTATTCAATGATGATAGGCTCCATTGTCCAGAAAAGGAAGATGCCTGGATTCTCACACACAACTTTCCCTTCTCCGCGACACGAAATGAAATACAATTATGAAATGTCACAAACTCATGGTGTGTGTTGGGAGGAGAAAGGCCCCATCACATGAAGAATGGGAGATGGGGATGGGAAAACAGATCATGCAACTAAGAGAACGAAGGAGAAAGTGGATGCAGTTTGAATGAATGCATTTGAATGCAATGAATAAACACTGGAGACACATATCGCGTCAGTCAAAGACAAACAGGGAAACCATATTTTCTCTAGCTATCCATACACTATAAAGCGTTTTCGTTTTGTTTGTCAGGATATATATTTATGAGGTCGGCATTTTCTCCATGAAGCTCAACTTTTCCCTCTGGTTTGTGCAAGAGGAAAAAGGGAGAAAAGGAAGTTTTTGATTTTACTTCCTATTTCATGAGCTTCTATTATGTATGCATAGAACCCAAACCATTACGCCTTTTATGACAAAAACTTTCACTTGTGGATAGATGATTGTAGAATGGTGGTTGGAGGAGTGAGAATCATAATAACATACAAATATACTTTTGCATGCAAACATCGTGGAAACGTAAGCTTCCCTATTTGCTTGTATAGTTTGTAGAATGAAAAGTATTGTTTCGTTTACCACAATGATACAGATTAATTTTGTCCCAGGCAGACAGGCAGAGAGATGAGAACTCAAAGGATGTCTGAATGAGTAATGAATGCATTAATGAATTAGCAATGAAAGAGATAGATTGCTTGCTAGTTTTACGAATTTTCTCTTTCTCACTTCCCAACTGCTGGTGGGATTCCGCATAATTCTTGGTAATCAAGGCTTAGTACATAGACAAAATGAAATTAGCAGTAGACATTTCGTTTCATTTACATAAAATGATATCAAATTATACTTTGTCTATGTTTATGACACTTTAATTTTTCAAATAAAACATCGGAACTATAAGCAAATATTTTCATAAAGCGGTTTATTGTTTCAAATTCGGTTTCGTGCTAGTTGATCAGAAATTTACACGATGCTTTTTTTAGGTTTTTATTCATCGAGTGAAAAAAAACTTTCAATAGCCGTTTTCTATTCAAAAGCAAAACTAACATTGCTTAAAGATTATACAATCACCATTCCTGGGTTTCAATGATTCATTATTGCGTTATTCCTCTTTTATTTTATTCTCGTTTAAATCATCTGTACTGGTGCCAAATACAATGTGTAAGTAAGGTGTGTGTGGTATGTGGTTTTTGCGAACATGCAAATGAATGAGTCCATTAAGAAATGGTTGAAACTGAACAAACCTTTTGTCATGCATCGTGGGATGATTGAATCTTCAAGTAGTTGACTTTTGTTAATGGAAGGGAAAACAACGGCAACAGAGATAGGTAGGGATGCTCATTCAAAAAATAACCATTATTTAACAGAGAAACTTGCTAATGGACGTGGTTCACAGGTCGGTTCGGTATTTTGCTTGCTCTGTGAGATTGTACAAGTGCCAATTAACACAGATCCTACTTGAAAATGGATTTGAATTGAGTAGATAGACAAGCTTACATAGTAGCATTTGAGAGAACATGATTCATTCTTTTGGTATCAGAATACAAGAAGCGTATCATTAACAAATAGGTATGTGCACTATGTACCAAGCCAATCTATTGTTTACTTAGCGTTTACTCAGCAAACTAAAAAGTACACTAAACAGCTCATAATATTAACTGCTTACTTGCCAGCGCTGACTAGATTTTTTTCAATTAGAAAAGATTAAGGTGCAGCTCTACAGTGTCAATGCCAAGTTTACCTCCTGCAAATAATGCTTCCATCGAGATTCGACTCAAGATTAATGAGAAAACAGAAAATGAAGGAAAGGGTCTTGGCTAAACTGTCAGCTAGAAGGGAATTATTGATCCTGTAACCTGATCACTTTCGTTTTCATCTTTTTCTCCTGTCCCAACTTTTCTGGGATGGATGTATACACTGCTACATATTTCTAGAAGATGGTTGGTGGTTTCTTATTAATACTGTCATTGACTCGTGGGATTACGACAAATATACCATCAATATGCCATTGCCTCTTTCATGTACTATTTTACTAATACCTTCTTACAAATTGTGGGTATTAGTATGAGCTTCTCTAAAGCCGAAAACAATGCTTGCACACATACTTATGGATTTGCCAACCAACTTTTATGCTACATGTGTATAAACACATGTCGTATTTGTTACCATTTACCCCTGAACCAACTTTTGTTTTCTGTTATTTCTTATATAACCAACCTTTTCAAGATGACAGAAGCAAAAGGACAAGGTATTGAATTACTCTATTCAGAGATTAATGCATTAATACATGAAGCAAGAAGAAAGAAAAGAAACTGCCTGTGTTGGACATGTAATGGTAAGCAATTACACACAGATGCCGATCTCAAACATTGAGACATTTTTAATGTTCCAGTGTAGACATCATTAGAGAGGTATTAGCTTCAATTGTTGTTACATACTTACATTGCTTATGATCACATCTCATTATATAAAGTCAAGATTCTTGTATAATCGTTACATGAATTGAAAACAACATTCAACATGAATGTAGTGCACACAAGGTGCTCACATTGTTGTTGTGTGGATATGTCTTGTAGCATTTATCTTGAAAGAAAAAAGTCTCCATACTTGGACTGACCTGCCTGCTGCCTCTAGCATTTATCATTATTCATAGGCCTATCTATCTTCAAAATAAGAAACCGAGTTTGGACGTAGAAATAGATATGGAAGGAGCCCAAACACCAGTACATATTATAAAAGTTTCATCACAGTATCATCATGCCGCTTTGCTCTGCATCATTGTAGCTTGGCTCGTCAGCCGTTTCAGTCTATAAATTTCTTTCAGGCGTGTCTACAGCAGCCTCTGGATTAGGTGGAATGAGCAGAGTCAAAGGTCCGGAATTTCCCAGGAGCATTGACGAATAAGGAGAAAATTCATGACACAGGTTGAAACAGAGTGAATCGACCAGAGTTGTAGAAATGTAGACATTTTTATATCCAGTCAGATATATAAAGACAGGCAATAAGCTTCACGTTTAGAGAGCCGTGGAAGAATAATAGGAAGAAAAGGGAAGTTAATAATGTCTGTGAAATGATACACGACGGATAAGATAGAAGCAGATGCCTGGATTCCCGGTTGGAGAGAAATGAAATAATGATTAGCTTTCAAGAGTGGATACCTGTTTCGGCCTCTTTTATATCTTAACACGGTTAGCACCATGCTAGGCTACCTTTGCTAGGAGAGACTTTGATGTGATGTGCGTATAATGCGTGCAGTGTACATACATTCTTCACAGTGTAGATTATTATTATGGAATGAGAGGTATACCTACATAATATTTCCATAACCAGATATAAAATTCCGAAAAGTGTAATAATAACAGCAGCAGCATGTCGTTAATCCGACAATGTCCTGGAAAAAGAAGGATAGACTACGGAGAGTGCTATATCATATCATTCATGTATGAAATGTCAGTACTGATATCCTTATAAAGCTTAACGGCTATTATTTAGCTGGAGCTGATGGAGTGTGGAATTTGCTGCTGAGCGCTTGCTATATGGTGAAAGGAAATGAAGGCATGGCTTTGTTGATGGGATCCATTTCAGGTGCTCAAATTCCCTGGACTGCCTAAATAATGGAGGATATCATACACGCTTACCTGCGTCTTCTCTACCCATTCAGGCGTAGAAAGAGTTTCCGCATTCCCAACTGAACAAGGCAGAAAAAAAATATTCGACACTACGTCGTCGGTTTGAAACATGCGAAGGTTGCATAAAAGAGAAAGGCATTTTTAAGGAGTCGTTTTTCTCTTGTAAGAAATATTCATAACATCATGATGCGGTTTACGATGGCGTGCATACCTTTCTTGTTCGTAAAAATGTAATTTTCATTTTTACGATAGAAATATATTTGGTTTCAAATTGTGAGCAACTTTAAGATACAAAAATGTAATAAAATTCTAAAAAAACAAAGGCAAAAAACTTATTACTGTTTGCTTAAATTATAAAGGTGCAAATTTTGTTGCATGACTGTTGCCACCTTGTTGTGAACAAATAACGACACTGGAATTGTCGTTGCGGACGTGGTGGTGAAATATTAACGGTTTTTATTAGGCATAATATACACACACTATGACTATGACTCATGTCAACTGGAAGCTTTTATAGGATTTCCTCCAGTAGAAAACAAATATTTCACAGTAATTAGTTTTCTGACTTCCTCGTTATTGTTCTGGGGGCAATATAAAACTTGTGTCAGCCAACTTTTTTCTCAGCATAGCTCACTACTGTACTGTTATGCTTCGAAGAAACATAACAGTACAGTAGTGTTCAATATTTTATGAAACGAAGTAGACCAGTTTCCACTATTATTAAGTGCGACATATGCTCGATTGTAATAAATTTTAATACGCAAATGCACCCTAGCTGTCATCACGTTAAATTAAAAAGGACGACGAAAATGAAAGAAAATTGGCTTTGCTTTTGTGAGTGCTTCCTTACTCCCCCAATGTTTATTAAGTAGTCAGAGATTATAAGTACTAGTTAATAGAATGTTAAGTTCTGTTCGTCGATGAAAGAGGAAAAAGATTCTATAGCGTTGTGCGACACGTTTTCCTCGCGTCTTATTATTATCGATAAGAAATATCGATTATAAAAAATAAGTATTCATTTGTTGTTAATGGTTGGCATTTGGCAACTAGCCCCAGCATGAATAACCACAGTTGAATCAGTGGAGGGTTTTTATTGAAATGTCATCATGCAAATACCGCTGAGATTTACAATGGCAAAAAACTCGACAACTTTTCTCACAAACTGTATGATTAGCTAAACATCTTGGTTCTTGTAGATATTCATGACAAGAAAAAAAGGCACTATGTAAATGCTAAATTTGATTGACAAAATGAAACTCCATGGGGGAGTAAGTACTATTTTGTTGCATAAATACTGAACAGCAATATATTTTCCATCATACGTGACGTCTCGGGGAATCTAAACTGCTTCTCTGGCACTCAAGTTCTATGCTATGCCACATTGCAGGTAAACGCTATTCACAGAATTTGCGTTACAAGATTTTGGAATGAACTTTACTTAGGTATTTGCATACGCACTTTTATATAACCATGTAACATTCATTAATTCGTGGTTTCATGTAAAAGTGTGGAGAATAAGGAGATCGTTTTTATGGCATACCTCAGATCAGGCACATCGTACTTTGAGTATTAGACAACACCACATGCGTCGTAACAACCTTGAATTTTAAAAATGCGTAGAGGAACAGAAGATGTAAAATAGGCATGAAAAGTGCACGCAAATATGTGAATCAAGAGATTCCATTTAAATTGGTAAACTTGCCAACTTTGCTCTGGGTGTATCTATTGATGAAAATTGGACTGACTGGTAAACACTTTTTTGTAAAAGAAAGCTTAAACAGTATCATTGACAAAAGGCAAGCAAACAGAAAGTGCGTCTTTTTTCTCTTCTGTTGCAAGTTCAATCTGGGGTTATTATATTGCACACAAAATTCTCATTTCTTTATCGCTTCAAGGTATTTTATGTAATATGTAGCAAGGTGTATTTGCACATTAAATACTTATACATTATTTAATTTTGTCTCATTAAAGTCTATTGACCAGTGATGTATTTAATCAGCATGATTTAAAAGATAGGATTTAAAAAATGATACTTACACATTTTTTACTATGTCATGCTACCGTTGTTGATTCCATGAACTTTTAAATTGACATGATTGCGCAGCTGATGACGGTGTCATCACTGACATTCACATTATCGCCAGTGTTCATATGAGCATAGTTGCTTAAATTAATGTTCTTACGAACAAAATGCTAGAATTTCTGACATCACACGCATTCAACGGCTTATATATTCTTGTTGTGCGTAAAATACATATCAAAAAGATTTTGATCGTGTTACAGTCTTTGCCTATGGTCTAAAGACATTCAAACGTTAAATTCAGTGAGGAAAATCATGTAATACCACTACCTACTTACTCATGAATTCATAAAGATCTTTTTTCCCGATTGGATTCACCTAAAATCACTTCATATACTGAACTTTCTTAACGTTGATAGCCTTATGAAAAATTCGAATTAACTTTAAATTTATTTAAAAACGCATATTATGCAAGTGAGATGTGCGTGGAAAGCATATATCACGGAGAAATTCATTCATGGACCAACATACACATATAATCAATGACTTCAGCAATGATTTAAGATCATCATCGTGCGTGTAAATGCAATTTGTAACAAATGCATGCATAGTCTCAGAAAGGCATGACGGACAACAGAGGACTTCTACATGAATGAGCAATATGAAGAACAAAAAAATCCATGTATAAATTTATTACTTCATTCATCACCTTCTGTGATTCTCTGCGGGTTTTCTATTGGCATGTGTAATGATATTTTATTTTTTTCCACGCACATATCGCTGCACAGCGTCACACTATTTAAAACAAAAATGATTGCTATGTACGATTGCATGTATATAATTTAGTTATAAATGGTACATGATGCAGCATGATGATCATCACGTTATCATACGAAAACTCGTTGGGTTTTTCTCCCTACAGACGCAAGCTCTTAAGAAAACCATATTTTTGTCTAATAGAGGGTCATTTTTGAATACAACTCCAAAATTTCTTCTACTATATTTACGTAAAGTCAGAAATTTTTTCTCAACAATTGTGACATTTAATGACAGTTTTGTTGTCGCACTATTTAATTCACATGGCTCATTAAATTCAAACAAGTACAAAGTATGTCATTTTTCTGTAATGAAAACGTTTATAATATGCATTATGAAGGGAGATGGACCTCAAGTGACAAAATGAAATATTGTTGAAGGCTTGTGATAACCATATCTCAAGCATAATAATAATATTGTTCTGACATTGCGCAGCGTCTCGTTTTGAGCATGCGAGACTCGAAGAGAGATGTTCTTTACTGTTGTCTCGTTTCCTTATTGGTATAATATGTTATCTCTTCTCTGAGATGAAGAACTAATGATGACACTTATTTTCTCCGGATGACGATCTTTCTTCCAAGTCCATAAATGCTGCTAATGTAGCCCAACGAAACCAACAGAAATATAATATATACCTACGCATGCCTCACATCATTTATATTTATACACACAATATCATAGAACACACCAATCCAAAACTCTTTCCCATTCAGTCTGTCATCTTGTCATTTCCTTACTGATGATGATGGCTGTTGACCATATAAAGCTCTATCACATTATGTCAACTCAGAGATTGAGCTTTGTGAGTATAAGTGGGGGAGTTTCGTTGGGATATACCATCGCGTCATACCAGCATGTGTTTGTGACTTGGTGATTGAAGATTGGATCTACATAAGTTTGCCTTATTATTTCCTGATATTTTTTGCGTTTTACCTTATTTACTATTATTACCATCCTCATTTGTAGTACAGCTGGATCCATCATTACGATTGTGATTCATTTATTGTATCTTGATGGGTGGTACGAATAAGTTTTTAAGGAGGTTGTAGTTTATCTGCTTTCTGGGATTTTGTGGACGAATGGACACCATCAATGGATGAATCAAAATAAAAGAAGTAAATTCTATCTTGAAACACGAGATAGGATCATAATTCCAATATGAACTCGCTAAGCCAAAACACGTAGCTGTGATTGTGACTCAAAGTCAATGACAGTTATTTCCAGTCAGTTCACTATTCCTACTAGTCAAGCTGATGATGACTTAAGTCATTATTGCAGACGAAATGGAACAGGTTGACGCTTTATAATCTTGCTCAGCACTAACTTTTATAGCAACAAAGACATTATGCTTCAATGATGATGATGTTGCTTCACTTGTCATACAGAAAGTTGATGGCTCAGAAAATTTAAATAAATGAGTGATGAAATAAAAAGAACTCCTGCTGGCTCTCCCTCGTCCAGTTGCAGTTTCTGGGGAGCGACAGCATATAACTCATGTCTTTTTTTTTACATATCAGCTTCTTCGAAGAGCTAACCTTGAATATTGATTAGCAATATTTATTTAATATCTTATAAACATACACCTAAAGCAAAAATCAAACTTTGCCATCAAAGCATTTAGTTGTAATGTTCAAGAAAACAAGAAACATTATTCAATAATAAAGAGTAATTTACAATAAAATTAGGTGTTAAAATTAAAACATGAAACCATGCATTGAGTCAAAACCATTACCTTAATGATGTGACAACAACAATATGGCATAAATATACAAACCACAACCTTTATTACGTTAAAAGGGTATCAGATTATATTTTCAGTAGGTCATTTTTTGCTTTTCGAGCTTGTCACATTCTTAAGAACCGTATGAAACTGATGTAATTTAGAAATTCTAATATAGACATATTCATAGAAATTTTCGAATCACTTATAGTAATTTACTCTACCATGTTTTGAGTAAATGCTCAGACTTTCAAGAAGAGAAAATATTAAAGAAGAGAACGCTTGGTGGTCTTATAATCCTTCTCAAAAACTCAAACACCGTATTATAATCTTCTTCACTTCTGAACACGGTTATTATAGCAGACTTTAAGTGTACGGTATTATCATGAAAGAAAAAATATTAGAAAAACACATATTACGTTTCATACCTTAAAGATGGATCCCACCACCGTTCTTGTCACCTCCCCTCCCACGGGAAAATGTAAACCTTAACCTTTACAAGAAAAAATGGAATGCGTAATGTACTCTCGTAGTAAATACAAAGTGCAGGCATTCATTCAGTTCAGAGTAAGTAAATAATGCAAGAAATTTTTTACATTTGTGTAATATACTGTATAATAGTAATATTATGATCATTCATTACATATTTTCATAGTGTTTCAAATATTCCAGCAAAACACTATACCAAACTAACAAAAGTATTTTATAATGATGAGCTGAGTGCTATGAAACATGACTTTGACTTGGTAGCTGAGAACGGGCAAAGTTCTCACAGTGTGTACTTGAATTCTTCAAAACTCATCCAAAAACTGGTGCATTAGCACGGAGAACTTCAAAAGTGAAGTGCTCTAGACGAAACTAGGGAATTCTCTACATTAATAGCTTTTTACGCTGTTGTTTAAGTTGTAAATTAAAGAACATGTAGAAACTGACAAAAGCGCTTTTGTTGCCGAACCAAAAGTTATGTGAAGGAATGAATCCAAGCCAATGCATTGCAATGTCAAAATTTTGGATTTTAAATAGTGTTTAAACTCTGTATCTTTATGAGAGTGATGAAAAACTGGAAGCATTTTAGAGAAACAAGTATTATGAGCTTGACGTAAATATTTCCGAATTTCATTGCATTGAAAGGATCGGAAAAGTTTAACAAAATCGGTGCATGTAAGAATTATTTTGAGTGAAAGACAATTTATATGCTTTTTGGAGATTATTCTGTAAAAACTGAAGATTATTGAAAAAACACGAGATTTAAGGATAACACTGACTATTCACTTGTAGAAAGAAAAACGTACTGGATCTCTTGTGGATGTTTGTGGTTACAAATTGACAGATTTACGTTTGAATGATGCAGCTAATCTTTTGAGCATTGAGTGGATTGATTTTCCAAGGGCAATCCTACTTTTCATAGTGAGCTCATTGTTTGAGATTTTCCCAAAATTGATGCTTTAGTCACTCACAGATTCTCTGCCTTCATTTTGTACAGAGACCGGTATGAAGTCTGGTATCAGGGTTTCCTAAAACAGTTCTAAATAAAATGTACGTGTGCACTCATAAACTTCAGATTGAAACAGTTGAAAGTAGACTTCCTCATTTGTTGTCACCTAAAGTAAAGTATAAATGAGTTTACGACCCTGTTCCGTTTTATATGCTGCGCTCGTGAACTTGCTTTATCAGTCTATTTATTTGCCAATTGCTTTGTTAATGGCTGGAATAACTCAAGGAAAAGACACTTTTGGCTTTTATACGCGTAACAAAACATCAATATTTCCGGCAATAATGCTAATACACGCTGAAATGAATGGCAGTTGAACCTTTTTAACCTTTCAACGAGACCATTTTAATTAAATTTTACATTCTTGATGGTTAAAAAGGTAAAGCATTTATGTATTCGTTCATGATTGTGGATTTAGTGAAAAGTAAAGTGCTTATTGATGAAGGTTTAGCGGTTCTTGTATCCAATTTATGACTTTGTTTTTTTTTACAAATCTTTTGTTTTTAAGATATGTACCTAATCGAATTTTTTTTCAATTACTTTTGTACGAATAAGTTATGCATTCTGAGCTCATGAAACTGTATTGATTTGATTTCACTAGTCGTCAGTTGCAGATATAGTTTTTATGTGGGCAGCGGAATCAGATTATGTCTCAGATGTATAGTCAGAGGCGGATTCCAGTTATACTGCTTGTAATTATAATTTGCAACTAAATAAAAAAGCTAGTCCAGTTTTGCGTAAGACCTTATAAAATGGAAAATTCACGGAATTGAAATGATCAATGTAAATACATTTGCATACATGTTGAGTTGAACTGGAAAATTGTTTAATCTTTGCAAATATTGAAATGTGCTTAATCCACCGTGTCTAGAGAATCCAAATCCACAAATGTGAAGCTTCAGCAATTTCATAGTATTTTTTGCTTCAGTTTGTTTCTTACGCAAGGGTTGTTTTTCTGCATCTTGGAAAGTTACCAGAATATTGATTTTGTATGAAAACTGAAAAAGTATACGGGACTAGAAGGCACCATACCAGATGGACTAAAAAAGTTTCTGTGGCTCGTGTGGAATACAGAATGGGGTCAAGATCAAAACCATTGTTAGTACCAAAATATTACTTAATAGAGGGATATTTATAGAGTTTTGAAAAGTATGCATGCCTACTAACTACAAGTCCCTTTCATGCCAAATTCTTTTGCACAAGTTTGGAATTCTGAATGCCACGCTACAGTGAAAACTAAACGTACGCTTTAGTCAACCGGAACGAGGATATGGTTCGTTCACGGGTTGTATTTTCGACATATTTTAGGTATCCAACAATCCTTGTAGATCCCAAAGTTTACAAGCAGAAACATGTGAGAAACCAACTCCCACAATGAGCATAAGGGGATAATAGGAACACATTGCCACATTACGCCTTGCGTCTAACCACATTACACACATGTTTGAGGTGAAGAAGGTCAGGCTTCCAGCAGTTACAAACTAACTTCAATAACTTACATTTTATGTAGTGTTGGGTGCCTGTGCCCACAGCGCAAGTTTTATACATGACTATTCTCCCTCATCCTATCGAGTTTCCTCTATCATTTATAATATGATGTGCAAAAAATTAGTAGGAAACCGAGAAACGAATGAGATATAAAACATATTAATAAGATAACAACGTTTAAATATTCTCCTGTCGTAGAGACTCCAGCAGGGCAACGAGCAAGAAACCAAGAAGAAAAGTCTTCCCGATGAAAAATTGCAGTTGAATTCGGAATTAATTTGGCTAATTATGATTCTTCCTGAGAAACAAGCCAGCCGAGCCATACTCAGGCATCGTACATTGGAAACGTGAAAACTTGCAGCTCAGAAAAAAGTATATGCATATATTTCTGGATAGGTATATTTTCTGATATTTGGGAGAAGCATGAAGTAGTGTCTCAGCGTGAATTAATGTTGTGTAATTGGTCGGTAGTTTCTACTTGGAAAATTACTTGCTATGAAGACATGTATCCAGTATAATTTCTACAAGAGAAGTACATAATAGTAGCATTAGTACATCACACTTTTACGAGACAAATTCTATTTCTTTTGGAAGCTTTTGCCTATGTGCACTTGAAACTTTTACCCATTTTGCTGGAAAACTAGGATCTTTTTTTTTTCGTGAGGAAAACCCGTCCATCTGTTCAGTACAGTACGTCAGACGTTACTCGAAACGTATTATGTGTATCCACGTATCTATATCACCTCTATTGCTTTAACCGCTGGTGCTTCGTATCAAACCACCGCACGTACAAAAATATTGAATTAAAGAGGGACACGTAATACGGAACAGCAGTAGTGAAATAAAGCTCGCTCTACTACTGCTTGTCAGTGTCCGTAGAGCACTTTTTCGTGCCATTCAACTTAATTGCTGTAATTTTCTACTGGTAATATGAGATCAGGTGTTGGCTCCCTTCACTCTCACTTTCCTACCAAGTATATGTACGTGGTAGCCGATTAAACTTGTTTAAAAGTCTTCGTAAAAAGCAAATAAGCTATTGTAATTACCAATGTACATATGTCAACTAGAAGTACTTAACAATGGATTACCGGTACTTTGATGGTTTCAAATGGGTTTTAAAAACATAATGACAACTGAACCCTCTTTAAAAAAAAGAAGGTTACCATACTTCAAAATGTATTAACATTCATTCTATGGTGTGTATACACATTATCATCATAATGAAAACAGAATAGGACAAAGATCATAGAAAATTGCTGAGCATTGAATAGGAAAATAGATAAGTAAGGTTAATATAATGTCAGCTCCAGTGCGTCGGTTGCTGGTACTGTCATATGGCCAGACCGGAACATTTCACCCTTCTTATTATTCATGGCTCCGGGTTAAACTTCTGTTTCGGGCTACTATTAAAATCCCTAAGTTTGTGGAAAATTGAAAATGCTGCACTGCTGTAGTTTCTCTATACGCGTATTGGCGTCAGGCCAAAGATATATCACCAAGATAATTGGAAAAAAGTGTGTGGTAGTGGTGGCGGTGGTGGAAGCAGGATAACAATTTGTGACACGATCATGATATTGTAGCGAGTTATTTATACACATATCAGCTTTACGCTACTACTTTATCATCAAATTAAAAATGTTTTGCATTAAATTAGTTGGTTGCACATAGTTTACAATAAACAATTCACCCCACATATCCACATGAAACCTTTGCCAGACCCCTATTTTTTCAGAAAAATTAATCATAGTAGTTTGCAGACAAGGCATTCTACTCTGTGGAGATACTCCGATCTGTCATAATTGTGCGAACAGTTGTGAGTTTAGATATTTTCACTGATATGTCAGGCATGATAGGAGAGATGAAACATACATACAATTTATTGGGGAAATGCTGCTACAATGTTTTGGTACTTTTGACTCGTAGATTTCACCTGTATGAAATGAAAGTGCACATGCCATTGAAAAGGGGTAAAACGTAACCAATATTCAACTCATGTGTGCTGGTTTATGTTTTAAAGTAGAGCTTATTTCACTGTTACAGACACCAATCCATCGTTTCACTGGCATTCACAAATTCCAGTCAGACAACTACATCGCATCGTTACGCATTCCATACTCATTACAAGTTTTGATATGTTGGTCTCAAGATCAACCCTGACAAAGATAAAAATTACGATAAGTGACCCAATGCTTGTCAGATGCAATCCATCCAACTTTCTATAATTTATTTAGTTTTTATCATTATTAAAATATGACTTTACTTTTGAAATCATACTCGTACAACAGTCATGATTGATACTGCCTATTAGTTTTGAATATTTAGACAAGAAACCTCACTACATCTACCTACATCTGAGAATGAACATTCCTGCAACTATTGTACTATCTGTATAATTTTTTATCAAATCGCACCTCGTATGCATAATATATTTTTTATTTGATGTATTGCAGTGATCAAAGATGACTTCCGGGTGCTGCCAGTAAATACAAAGGTGCTGGTGGGCGAAACGGCCATGTTCAAGTGCCAACCACCCAGGGGAACACCGGATCCACAAGTACTATGGCAGAAAAATGGTCAAACTTTGGATACTCGACTGGCAAGGTATATAAAAAATATTGTAGTTACTTCTACTTGCCACGTATAGAAAAGTAATGCATCATTATAATGATAATAATCATTTTGTATGACTTCTTGTTAGTTCTGCTTCGAAAGAGAAGTGGGTAGTAGCGGCATTACTTACTCACTGACTCTTTCTTCATGATCTTGAGTCTGCCTCTCTACTTTTTTCTGTATAAACAACTTTTTTATTCGTGCCCATATAGGAAGTATCAAGAGGAAGAATAAGTTGCAATATATACATTTTTACTGAAATAAATCCACTGAGAAAAGTCTTTCCCTCAAGTAATTCCTTTGCTAGCCATTAAACCAACTTCTGTCAATTACTTCAAGAGCAGTTTCACAAGAACTCCCTTTCCAATAAGCACAAAAGAACTCTTCCTCATCTTCGTCTTTCTCTCTATGTGGTTATTGGTTAGTGTCGGTACTGATACCGCAGTAGAGCACAAGCTAAAAGTTGAACAGGTTTCTTTATAGGTAGTTGCATAATGCTACTTTATTACCAGAAACGTACGTTACCTACAAACGTATGGTGAAGGAATTTTCTCCTATAATATGATATGTAACAAGAAAAGCCAGCCGAGCACAATAAAAATGACTCGTAAAAGTTTAGTCATGCGAAAGGTTACAGTAAAAATCTAAGTGAAGTAGAGAGATGAACATGTTGTTAAACTAACCACTTCCACTACTACTCTATTTTTCTGCGCATTATAGACAAATAGATTTTCCGTGCTCTACTCTCACTTTGTGGGCCTATCTCAGCTCAAAAATGACTCACCACCGCGAACCATAACCACACTAGTTATTTCCAGTTCTTTTACCTTTATCCCGCAAACGGTCATTTAGAAAGTAAGAGATGAAAAGAATAAAGGTAAAAGGTACTCATACTTGTGAAAGGAGGCAAAGGATTTTAATGAGTTAACTTGATGGGCCATCAAGAAGTCGGTGCACGTTCATCATAAAAAAAAGTATTCTTTTAGTTTTTCTCAATAGGACAATTTTTCAAAATGAAATTGAAACTTTTTGCGTGTTTTCCTACAATGCGATGTTACATAAATTGGTAACAATGATTCCAAATGGTAATTCCTGTGTGGAAATCTGTTCCATTTTGAGATTAAATGTGTTTCCTTCTATGGTGTATTTTTAGTGGCCGCTTGTCAACAATTGATGGAGGCAACCTCGTTATCAAGGACGTCCGTTCTTCGGATGCTGGAAGATACACTTGTGTTGCTATAAACATAGCAGGCCAAAGAATTTCTCCTGATGTTGTTCTCACTGTTCATCGTAAGTACTAAGTACCTATAATATTAAACATTATTATTAATATTTCGTAAAGTCAGACACTTATCCTAATTAAGATAAAATGTAGAAAAAGGATAATCAAGATTTTTCTTTCCTTGATTCCGGTTCCTCTTCTCATTTGTATTAATTTGTCGCAGAAGCAGAAGTCATTACTTATTTTCGAGATTAATTGAGACAGAAATAAATCCTAGTTCTCATTAATTAAGACTCATTACGTGAAATTGAAAGTGAAGAGAAAGAAACAAAGGAGCTCTTGTTGTTGATGAAAAAAAAGTTGGAGGTATTCTGTATAATGTGAACTGGTATAAAACCCACTGTTTTGATGATCACCATTTTTATAAAGTAGCAGCTGAAATATATAAAGTAACAAGACTAAGAATGAAGGAACATAATACTGAATTAAAGGTTGAGTCATCTTCCTCTCCTCGTATTACATGCATTTTTACTCACAAAGGTAGTCAGTCATAATAATTCATTACAACAATGCATAATTGGGAAAAGTTTTTTACATTGTCAAGTGAGGATCCAAGTGTGCACAATAACTACATACATATAAAGTACATGTGTTCCTGCTAATAAGTACAAAAAGATCTATTCATTACAAAAAGCTAGTATGCAATTTAAAAGCGAGTGAAAATGAAGGGTTCTATTATTTTTCCAAAATTGAAACTGCTTTGCACCCTCTGCCTCTCTCTTTAGCTTGCAGCGAACAGTATAATATAGAGTGATGACAGGATGTCAGTTGACGGAGAGGGAGATGTAACGTAATAATGACTAATGTGCATCATACTTGAGCTCGACATTGCTCTAGTCTAGACTTGCCTATTTCTAGTGTACCATTACTTTAGAGCAATAGAAAAAAATCATTTTAGAGCAAGCGAATAATATGTAGGTATAAGGCACAGTGCAAAGTAACTGGCATAAAGATCATCTATGACATCCGTTTTTTGCCCATACTGTGTATAATTTACAAAAAATACACCGCACTCACAGGGTTTGAAAGTAGAAAAGTAAGATGGTGATGCGCCTAGGACGACGAGCTGATTATGAGCAGACTCACTTCACCATCATATCATCGTGTACTGCACTGGGTCGAAAATTTTGAGAACAAATTGTATGATTTACTGCCACGACAGTGGATATAAAGAGCACTTATGAGACTGACATCTCTGTACTTGCATCTTTTTAACCAAGCCAAAGTTTTTTCGTGGCACTTGTATTCATAGTATATTTCAAAATCGAGGTTCATAGTCATATTCCATAACTTGCATGAATAGAGTGTAAGTCGTAAGTTGATAATATATGTTGAATGGTAAATCTCCAAGTTGATTCTTCCCTTGGATTCGTTAGATATGAAGACACAATATTATGCTGCATTCATTGTCAATGTTGTCGAGTGCCGGTTTAGCATAATGCACTTTGTCTTTGTTATATGGATATTTTAAAGTCCAATGAATAAATGGCATTTCAATTTCCAGTCCTTGAGTTTCCACCAGCCCATTAAATGGTAGCCGTCAAGCGGAAGAACTCAGCCGGGCCGATCACATCATTACAGTGGATATTCTTTTGTATGATATTTTTAGGTTTGCAGGATCATTACTAATGTTGTGAGTTGTGCATGACAATACGCATATTACAGGCTAGACTGACTCCACCAGCTTTCAGTTACTTTGCAAAATAAAGTTCAATGAAATTTTATTATGACATATACTATTCCTGAAATATTATAGAGAAATATAGCAACATGGTCCGCTACATATTATCCATTTTGCACTGAGTCTGGCGTTTTTGCAAACTGAATGGCAGACGTCTAAGGTTTAGAGAGGATTCCACACTATAGGATGATAAACGTGGAAATGCTTATACTTTAATACATGCAGAAAATGCTCTGGATGATGATAATAAAAAAGTTTAGACCTACACAGAAGTAAGATATTTGACCATTTTTCGTTTTACTCGCTACCTAAAAAGTAGATCCACAGTCAGAGCCATGCTCCATATATATTAAAAGCTTTTCTAATCGTCCTACACAATTTGTCCAAGTTTTGGAAGATGATATTTTACAAGTTTTCTTTTCATAAACAAACTTTGGTAAAAGCCACTACTTTTCTGTGTAGTCTCTATTCTCTATTATGGAAAAGAAGCGGGTATCATATTTTACCCGGTTATTGTATTAATTTCGAAGTTTTTGTGTAAAGGTGAATGCCTTCCAGGACAAAATCGAGAGTACTATAGCTCCAGCAGTTTTAATATTTGCTCTTACTGAAAGCTCCAGTTAGTCGAGTTACATACATTAATTCTACTGTGACGTACCATATATATAAAAGTCCAATGTTTATAAAATAAGGACAATGCATTTCAAACAATACATATCGTGTACCCGGTCTATCGCTACTATTTACCAACATAATATTAAGTTCTGCAGAGCTTCGCAATGGAAGAACTTTCAAATCTTGTTGCTGACTGATTTTTTTTTTGATTTTTATATATCCGTAATCTATTAAACTTTTGGGCATGCTCTACAATTTTCTTTCTTTCTTGTTATAGCCATGTACATTTTGTGTTATTTCTTTTTACCTTTTTACAGAAAAACCATATTTTAGTCAAGAACCCGAAGACAGCATGGTTCTAGTAGGAGACACGGCCACGTTTCAATGCGAAGTTAGGGGAATGCCCCAGCCGGAAGTGAATTGGTATCGACAAGACACTAATATGCCCGCCGGTGGTCGCGCTGAGTCGATCGATGGTGGACTGAGGATAAGAGATGCCAGACTGGAAGATGAAGGGTTGTACTTTTGCCAAGCAAATAATGAGCTTGGCTCTGTCCGTGCTGGAGCTCGCCTCTCCGTTCATTGTAAGTTGCACAATCTTCTTTTCTTGAGTTTGATCGTTAACGGGAAGACAAAACTGGAACTCTGTGATTTTACAATTTTCCTTTGGGACCATGTGAAATCGTGAGTATGAGTGCTTAAAGAGAGAAAATTTGAAACAAAGTTCCGACAAATATCATCATACCCATGAATCATTTCCATGAAATAATTAATGACGAGCAAGTCGTTATGAACTTATCCCCATTACATATAGCACTAAGATACTTTTACTTCATTGAACGGAGGAAATTTTTCGAATGAACCTGTAGAAATGGACTCAAGCATAGACATACCGCAAACCACACAATACTCAAGTCAGGTTTCAACAAGGAGAGGAAAAGTGAGGAAATGTAAATGATGAAGTGATAAAAGAATGAATGAACTGACTGAGTACTTCATGGAAAAACAGACTACCATCTCTTGAAACTTTAACTTATGGGATATACTACAAACATTTTAAGCAGTCAAATTTTCTTTAAAGTATGTACTTTTGTAATCGGTGTTCTCCGATTCACAAACGGCTTCATGTCTTCATAATTTTCTTTCAAGTTTCACGAATTCAAAGTAGGTAGTTCTTCTTCTTTAAGATACTAATTCATTTCACTCTGTTAGCGTGAGTACGTGGAAGAAAAAGGAAGCTTTTCAAGTATACAGCAGTTTGTCATAGCATACTTCGTGGTGGGTTCACTTTTCGCTCGGGTGGTTTTGCATGAAATTTCTAAAAGATTGAAGAAACAGTTAAATTGGGAATTATGAAGTGAATGAAGAAAGAACTTTTGTTATGCTATTGCTTGTGTGTAGGTTGCATTCATTAGTCATGTCTGCCACTAGCAAGTAGAAAAAAATCCAGCCATATGTTGTTCTTTCACGGACTTGTGAATACAGGCACACTGTTTCCTTTTAAAACTTGTGGGCGAACTCTGGATGATGCAGATTCTATTTATATAACAGTTGACAACAGTAAGAAACTAATAAATGTCGTGACACGTTAAGAATCATTTCAAATTTAACGTTTTAACTTCGTTCTCCCACGCATGAACACTTGAGAAAGTTAAGTTTGTTAAAGTATTGAGATAATTAGTCTATACTACTCATTTTGATAAGAAAAACGTTACATGCTTTTGGTATCTTCATTGTAGGATATTCATCTTGTCACGATATTATGACTAATCATAAATGTACAAGAAAAACTTTGCATTGATATCATGAATATTTTCCGCATTCCGGAATATTGTAACATGTGCTATCAAACTTTTAAAAATCTCCTTAAAATGGCATAACATAAGGTTCGCGTGTGAACTCTATGAACTTTTTTTATTGATTTCTGAAAGATTTTGGGAAGAGCACGCATTTCATAAAGTTTTTCACGGCTCAAATACTTTGTAAAATTAGCGCAAGTTATTACTATCAAAAGTCTGCTACGCATTTTCCGTGTTAAAAATCCATTTAGCGTATCACTAAGGTATGATAACACGTGTGTATTTTCGTGCAGGAAAAAAGAGGAAGAAAAAACTACCGCACCCGACATTCCAAACCATGCACAACCATTTGACACCCTATTTCTCCAAAAATGTAAAATATGAGACAAGGTGCAAATGTGCAAAAAGTGTTTTATTTTTATGAGTGGATATTAGAAAACAAGTTGTAACGTTATTTATTTTCAGTTTTGTAACATCACTTTACCATTAGTACGCGCTCATTATAGGTGAAGACAGGGGAATCCATGTATTCCTTCATAAAATTTTATCATTCATTTTTACTTTAAAATGACATTACTGAAAATTAGCAGAGTCCAAAACCTTATATGATTACATGGCAAACACTTTTTGCTCTTTCTTACAATTTTATGTTGGGGATGTGAGAATGCCTGACAGATAAGCATTATCTTGAACGAAACTTATCGAATAAATTCAGGAAGACATAAAATACCACGCAGGAGCTAACATATCATGGCACTTGCTTTACAATGTGGTAGTGTCTCCGTCTCCTCCTCGCCTGTAATGGTATTTGGTCTTTAATAGCTTATGAAGAACGAGAAAGGATTTCCACATGAATTTACATTTTTATAATACCCAAGTTTTTGTAGAGGCGTTACAAAACCCACCAAATCTTTTTACCTTTAGTATTGTAGCTGTTTATCTCGGTATGAGGTACACCTTCGAACTAAAAAGTTTCTCGTGTGACGATGAAGTAAGCATGTAAAATGTAAATACAGCAAAAAAACAAGCGATAAAATTCTGAATGAATGTGCTAAAATAGTTGTGCTTAATAGATTTTTAACAGCAGAGTAACGCAACATTTGAACATTATGTCGTTTTTCATACTTCACAGTGTAATTGATGGGTGTGACGATTCATGGTCATTAGAGTTTTATAATTGACACCCGTAGAGATCCGGTATTAACTTCAGGTTGCATGCAAACTCATGGAAAAATGAAAATTGAAATAAAAATTTTACCAAGCAAAATTATTGTGCATGATGAGGATAAAATACATACGGTGAAAGTATGAAAAATTTCTGAGTGTACGTTAAAAGGAAGGAAGAACTTAATTTCAAATGATTTACATCCAGCTATTCTGATTCTGATACATATTTATGCGATACATGTAATCTTAAAAATAAACTTGGAATATACTGTACTCTGCTATGTATTTAATAGGGATATTAAACACAAGTGTGTTAATAGTCACTAGTGAGTTCCGCATTTTCAGTGAAATGTCATTCGGTTTTTGTAGGACGGATTTTATATGCGATTTAACACATTCACGGTATGCTAAATGTAGACTTTTGGTGTAACATCCGGTTTATTGCTGGAGAATTGCCTCGAAAGAAATTGTCTATTTTATATGCGTGCGTGCAAGTTGACAACATGGAAATAAAAAAGAAAATGTTTTTCCTCTTTGTAGTTTTGTACATTGTATTTTATACATCTTCCTCTTTCTCTCTTTTCATTACAGCCCGGCCAAAATTTATTGTCCGACCCAGAGACGTGCGAATAGGTTTGAATGGAGTGGCAAAATTCGAGTGTAGTGCCAATGGGAATCCAGTACCGACAGTCTATTGGAGAAAAGAAGGGAGCCAAGAAATCTTCCTTCCGTCTTCAACTCATGGCCGTTTACATGTGACTCCAGAGGGAATACTTCGCATTCAAGGAGTGAAAAAGGATGACTCTGGTATTTATGTATGCTCCGCGGTGAGCGGTGCTGGAGCTCGAGATACAATAGCCCGTTTAGAAGTCACCTCACAAGACCAGGTCCCTCCGCCAATTATCCAGTTTGGACCCGTAAATCAAACGCTTCCTCTCACCAGCCTTGCTACAATACCTTGTGAGGTCACTGGCACTCCAAAGCCGACAATCAAATGGTTTAAGGATGGTATAGAACTGACCCCATCCGGTGGAATTCATCCCGATTCTAGTAGTGGGGGCGGTGATAAGATCACTGTCGGCGGAGGAGACGTAAACTCTGCTGATCGTAGCAAAACTTCCAGGATTAACATTTCCTCCAATGGAACGCTACAAATCAGCGGTAAGTTTACTTCTTTTTTTTCTTTTGTAACGGAGTTTATTTTTCAAACTTGTTCATTGTGACAGGAAATCAGTATATAAAACAGGGAAGTCTAAAGTTTTTCACGTATCCGCTAGCCGTGTCGTAAACATAAAGAGCGAGCCTACGTGATACACATATAATACATATTATGCATCTGCTACAAAAGTAATATAGAAATTCAAGGCTCTGCCCCTAAAGTTATTTCAATTCGCGAGCTCAACTTCACATCACATGACCTCAGATTCATACTTTTTTCTGTCATCAAGTACAACCAAGAGCTTGGTTTTATATGACCAGAGTTTTATTGATGAAATTCTATTACGCTGCCAGTAACAATGCATGGAAATGAAAAGGGCGGCCTTGTTTTGTTGTAAAAAAAGGAGAAATGACCATAGATTCGATTTATGCATGAACATGCACGATGATTATAACGCTGATGGTAGAAACTTCTGGCAACATCAACTCTATATCGCTCCTAATTCCTACCCTAAGCGCTTTCTCTTTTTTTCTTTTTATGTTTTCCCCATTTTGTAAGTCATTTCCGTGCACAGATTTTTCTCGGCTATTTATTATTACTATTATTAGCTTTTCAATTCGCAGTTTTTAAAACATTATTTCTTGTTTGTGTTCGGTAAAATGGGAATTGGGAGGGTATTTTTTGTCGGAATAAGCAGACTAGTTTAATAATACGGGACTGTTTGGAACTGACATTTTGCGTGTGTTTGTGTTTCTGTTGCTTCTTTATAGTTTCATTTTCTATAACCACGTGTACTTTTTTTTCTTTTGCAAACATTGAACATTCGTTTTGCGCTTTGCATCTCTTAGAATTGCCAATTTTCTGTAGTCCCATGGCCCATGGCCTTTTTTAATATACGCTTTTTATTTCAGCTAACACAAACTATTGTATTTTTCTGTACAAATGTTATGGCTGTATAATAAGTAGTAAAATGTTTGTACACAATAAAGGAAACAGAATTTAATAGTTTGAATGCATGGGTTATTTTAGATCTACGAAAGCTATATAGACTTCCGCAGCGGCACTTTTTGCTTACGGCTTCAATTTCACATGTTATAAATGTACATTTATATTCTCGACTATACAACTTAAAATCTTCCAAAATGGCAGATCTTTCTGCTTGAGTTTGCAGGAATAAACTGAATTGACTGAATCTAAAAGTAGTTTTTGTATTATCCAGCAAAAATCCCATCTGAATCGTGCTCAAAATTCTTGATATTCTTCAAGTTGCCAATTTGGCTGCCCTTTAATAGCATTGTTACATACAACGACCATGCCGGTGTATAATGTAGACTCATTTTTTCCTCCCACTTCCTCCGCCATGCAATATTTGTGTATTTGTGAGCAAGCAACGTAAAAAGCAGTCACTCCTTTTCTCCATCTCCCAGGCCTTTTCTCTCGTGTGCAGTGTAATGAAAGTAATGTCGTATGCATTTGCAAAGCTATTCACTCAATGAAGTGAAAAACCAGAGACAAATACTGAATGAAGTTCAAATTGCCTCTGCTATCGCTCTAACCTTCTTGCGTGGCAATGATAGATGTATATAAAAAATATAGCCTATATAGCTTATATGAGGCTGGTTGAATGTTGCTATTTTAATTCTGCCAGAAGCCAACTGTAGATGAAGGGAAATAATAAAAAACTGCACTGGAGTTCCAAGATGAAAACTGAGTACGCATATCTGCGTATTTTTCCTTTCCTGATGTTTTCTCGTAAGAATATATCACAAAAAATTCTAGGCAGCCAGCGTCTTAAAAGCTTTTGTTTGGAATCCGCAGATGTGCTTGCGAGCAAAAAAGATTTCAATGAAACCACGTCAAAACTTGGATGGGGAGAAGAGTAAGAGGTAGGATCAAAGCACAGACAAAAGTTTTTTTTTGCAACAGACAAGCAGAGGGAGGCAATCGATTTGCTGTCGTAACCGAGCCATGTCATCTTGGAATTCACATTAGCAAATGTGAAATTCTGTTTTCTCTTTTGTTTATTTTTCTTGTAAAAAATTGTTTAATTTTGCATGCTCATATGCGTACAGCAGAAAACAAACAATGAATGTTACACAGGCGGTATGAAATGTGTAGATTTTTCTTTGAGTAGTAATATCAACCAAAACTCACAATGTTGACATTCTCTGTTTATCTCGTCAAGTCTTTTGACATTTCAAATATGATTTGCTGGGATTCACTTCTCTTAAGACATTCGTCACTGCCATTGAAGGATGTCGTGGTATTTGTGTAAACTGGCTTTTGTCAAGAGAAAATGTGCGCCTCGTCTGCGTCTCTATACATTCCGTATTGGTTTGCGTACTTGCTTACTTTTCGTACAATTCTTGTTAAATGATGATGATGAGAAAGAAGAGGGATCTGATTAAAAAGATGTCACAAAAACTTCCCCAAAAATATATTGCCCTTTGCATGTTCATGTTTTGTACTCTCTCATTCTCTCGCTCTCTTTGCTTTATCAACATTCCGTTGCGCAAGGACTGGTTTTTCAGTGTTTAATGGTAAGCGACGCGTATCCGCGTTATTTTGTCTGGAAAACATTTATTTGTTCAGGATTGCATCTTGTGTATTTACGTCTTCTACTTAACTTTTGATGAAATGAAATTGAGGAAATGCAGTTTTATGACTTCGTCTAGCCTTGTCATCCCTGTCTCTCCAGCTGAACGCGTGTAGATACACTACTTGCTATGCGCCGTTTTATAGATGGAGGGTCTTGCTTTTATCAAGTGGTCTTGTCAACGGCGATATAATATATAAGATCACTGCCACGAGTGTCGACATATCGCTTACAGCTTGGATGCACTAGTGTACGCACTGCACTGGCAAAGCTTCTCTTCTCCCTGCACTACCAACACTACTGTACTTAAAGTTCTTGATTAATTAAGGTTTATGTCATGTGCACGTTCTAGTATCAAGCAAAGTTAATCATGAATATACGCTTCGCTTAAGCGCAGAACTCATATACACGTAATAGAAGAGATGTAAAGTCTACACTTGGAACGTAATAAACACATAAGTGTGGAAAGCTCTATTCTCTTTCTTAATAATATATTCTTTCGTCCATACTTGCACGGCTCTAAGCATATCAGAAAAACATACACAACAACAATATCATCATCGCCTCCACTTAATACAGTGGAAACAACGTCATTAAAAGCATGATGAAAAGCCCTTCAATATGAAGTCGCAAACTTAGCTGGGTAATCATAATAAATGTTCATATTGCGTGAAACTCCAGAAGCCGTGTTTGGTACCTATATTATGTAGTTTTCTTTCCAGAAAAAGAGAAAATCCACACAAATGTACAAGTATACGCTTGTGTTGTGGCTATAGCTATGCATATAAGTTTTTATAGAAGTAATCATTGAGTTGAGTGTGTGTCACTATTTTTATGATGGATTCTTGTCACCAATTTTATGGCTAGTCCAGCTTGAGTAGGCAGACGCACGATGCTCACTCTTTTCGGGCAGATTGTAAAATGTATAAGTGTATGGTCTATAAATGCAATAACAACTCGTTTTGGTTGGTGGCAATTTTCTTCATTGATAAGCACAAAAACATATCACACGAGTCACTGCCACTAAAATTTCTATCGCTGGTGGATTATGAAGTGACTAATAAAAAGATATGATAAACTAACAAGGGACTGTCATGCTATGTAGCATGTACTCTTATTTTGTGACAATACTTTTGCATGTTCATAAACAATGCTGAACTTGTGAGATGTTTATGACGAATTTTTAAAATGGAAGCATAGCCGACCCCAAGTCAGCTTTATGCAATCCCTTACAAGGTGTTGTTTTAGGTCGAAGTAGCAAAGTAAAAGCTGAATAAAGCTGTCATTTGAGTTAAAACTTTTCTCCTTGAATAATTGCATGGTGCAGTTGATATATGGACAAAGTCCGGAGCTGGAATTTAGAAACATATTTTCCATAAAGTAATGTCTCACGAACCTTGCACCGCTATATCAAACATAAACAATGCTTTCCGTTCCAAGAAATGTAATAGTTTTAGCTAGTATAAATTACATATGCTACAAAGATGAATAATATGTGCTCTTATTTATGCATTCATGAGTTGATCATGAAAAAGTATTATATTATTTTAGTCTGCAGAGTTGTAAGATGGTTTACCATTGTTTGTTGTTGTGGGCATATATACATCGAAGTTGAACGGATACCAGCATTGTGTTGAGTTATTTATGATCTTTTCGGGTATGATTGAGCAGAACTCATTTTGTGATTTATAGCCTTTCCACTACATTCACTAAAGTAAAGAACGGACATTTCTGGCTTGCTCTAGCTCCAGTATTTTTTGTTGCTCTCTCAAGCTATTTATGATGTCTTCTTCAAGAAAACCCCATCTTGCTTTTCTTTCCTATTGTTCTGGATTGTGAAGTCGACAGGACTGACTCCCTTTGTGTGTGTTATTTTTTTACAACCATGTTCTCGCGAGTTAAGCCTTTCACTCTTTTTATCCGTAGTAGTCAGAGCTGACCACTTTAGTTTAATAAATTGGATGAGGTCGGAAAGCTGAAAAGCTGAGTACAGAAAAGGGAAGTTGGTAGAGTACAGAGCTTGTCGAGCAAGGCAGAACAGAGAACATGGGACTAGCGTAAAATGTAGAAACGCGTGCGGTGATGGTGGTAAAAGAAATTGACCAGGGAATTTCTTGCGTTTGTGCCTTCAACGTATACATTCATACTTCACATATTATAAACAGACATACATATACACCTACATACGCACAATACAAGAAAAGTAGAAACTAGTCCCATTATTTCCAGCAACATTTCTTAAGGAAGAGCAATATTTTCACCAGTTCGCTGTTGCGTTGTACTTTTTTTTATCACTGTGAGTAGTTCATTTATATGAACGAATGTACATGAACGACCTTACTATGTCCTATGGAGAGTTTTATGTTGGAAGAAAACCGCTTTTGCTTGTTTATTTTGGCTTTACTGAAAGAAAGCATCCCTTCTTTCTTATTTATTATTATGTATTGCTAGTCTAGTGAATAATGTTGCTACAAAAAAGTGTGCTGTAAGCTCTACAGTCTACAACATAATATTGCTAGAAATAAAATATCTCTTGGAGAAACTGCATCAATGCCGAGCAACAGCTGTATATAATTCGTCTGAATTTTTGGACATGGTAGTACATTTGAAACAAATGCGTAATATAATGGAATACTATGAAGAGACGCGCTGGATATTTGGGATGTATGCACATGGAAGAAAAAACTCGGCTGGACTGCGCTTCATTTGCAAATGAAAAATGAAAGTGGTCATTTATTGCGTCTCGACTGCTGTATCATGTGTATCTACAGAGGGTTTATGAATGTCTTTCTTAGCAATCTACGAACAATCTTTTCCACAGAATAAGTAAATATATTCTATCTGCTCATCGTTGACAGATAAAATAGAGCACATACAGATACATCTTATAATGATGGTGACAGAAAAAGTAACAGCAAAGTTGTCAAGCTCATAGATACTCGACGGATCGTAAGAAAAAAACGTGATAGATCTATAAATCTTCGTTGCAAAACGGGATTGTATACTTTTATGTAAAAAAATCTTAGCTGTAGGAAATTTCTCTTGGACAAAATAATGAAGATATAACGATGATGATTGTTATATGTGTAGGTAATAATGGTAATGGCAAGTGGAGAAACAGGATGAAAGGGTTATGGTACATGAGTACGTGATATGATTGCCATTGTTAAAATGAAAAATATATTATTTGTCTCCTCCACAGACTTGCGAGCAACAGACTCTGGACAGTACACTTGTGTGGCCTCTTCCGTATCTGGAGAAACATCAGCTACAGCGTCTCTGGCTGTCGAGTCTCCAGTGAATCCGAACATTGCGTTCCATCGAACAAACCCATCCTTGTTGCCTCCTCCTCCGTCTCAGCCTGTAG
>JAQIXX010001237.1:0-36631 GCA_034700605.1 Willowsia nigromaculata
TCGACGCTTGCTGATAGAAGCCCCCCTCAATTACTCGCCTCCCCCAAATAGACGCCCCGGCGTCTACGGTCCCAAAAATCGATGAATGCTCGTACAAGCCCCGGCGTCTAATTGCGAATTTACGGTATATTTATATCTGTAATGATAAACCTCTTATTGTTCTGGAAGAATGCGTGCACAATGATATCAGTAAAGCATTCGTAATGCTAGAAAATAAACTAAAGACTGTAAAAAAGACAAGAATGCGAGGAGAGGAATGCATAAGAATAAAATCAGTTCTACATTTTGATCTGACGAAATGCCCAATTTTAGTTTAATTGAATTGCTTGTAGGTTCAATGGAGCCAAACAGAACATTCATTTTGTTTACTCTTCAAAGTCCATCGCATTTCATAGAACTAAGAGGTCATCGTCTTTTTACAATGAAATCGTCAAGGGATATCTCAGCCAAATGCACAAATTCGGAATTCTTCTATAACTGATTTTCGCTAACGAATGATACACAATAAAAAAACATTTCTTGTAACATCAGCTACATAAAATGCCATTCATCATAATTATCTTGAATCTGCATGCATTATTACTTCAGAGAATTATTATTTTTGCTTCTTTAACCAGTTTTAAAAGTAGTTGACGGTTCCATGCTCCTGAAAGACTATATCATACGAATATACTTTCTCACGACATGGCCACCAACATATGGTCTCAAAAGCTTCATTGATGTCAAATGATTAACATCGGTATTGCAGGTTTCCTCGAAAACAAAAATGAGTCACAACTAACGTTCCTGCTCATCTGCTTTGTATGTTTTATTACCGTATAGAAAGCAAATCCAAGATAATGATAAATATGCATTGATTACGTTTAATTTTGTTGTCGTCGTATGTAATTTAATAATGATAGCTGTGAGCATTCCGTTATCACATCATTCCGTAATCCAAAAATAATTATAGTTAAAGCACGTTCAAACTGTTCAAGCACGTTTCAATCCTACAATACTTTTTTGTGCTTGTGACGATTAACACCTTAGGATGGAAATCAGTTTATAGACTTAGTGTTCACGGATGCTGGCGATTTTTTTATAAAGGGGGACAAAAGTGCTATTCATAGCCGTTGATTTTCCTTTGCTACCAATTTTTATATATAATCTTAAATTGTATGCTAAATGCTGCATAGTTTTATTACCCTTAAAATTACATATAATCCCTTGTTTGTCCAAGCGCTCATCATGGACATAAACAATTAACATGAAGTTAAAATTCCAAGCAATTCAACGTTGTATATATTTGTTTACTGATCAGATATGATAAATTGATGTAAATCGGTAATTCTGCAATAGCAGCTCATGTTAGCTAGACATACTTTACCCGTTAGATTAACCAATTATGCTGGCATATTTATAGATATTGGTGAGCTTAAATTTGAATTTATTTACTTATATGAATAACCCTGCAATTTAACGGTAAATTTTTCAAGAGGTGCAAATCTTTATACAAACGTGCAAATATTAAGAATGCTCATACAAAATGAAACCTATATCTAATGTTAAGAGCTAATTGTAGGTAGTTGTGATATAAAAAATACGAATGACTTTCTCTTTTCAAAAGAAGATCATATTTTCAGATGAGAAATGTTATTACAGATGTTGGCTATGTGCAGCAAAGCTGTTAATAATTACCTCTCATGTACTTATTATGGCATACGACTATTTAATTTCATTCATGTATACTCGTGAAAATGTTTGCAGCATAGTAGTCATCAGAGAAAGAGGAGATATGATAGAAAATCCATGAAAAATGAACAAAAAATAGAAAAAAGAGGATATAAAGCAGCACGATTGTTTGCCAACTTTTAAGCTATTTGCTCGAAAATTTGGCAAAATATAACAAAATTTTCCAACTTGTACAAAATATGCACATTTTTAAGCATATTCATTTACAAGGTAGGATAGCATACTGCCACTAAATTCTCATAAATCCTGTGTACATATTAATTTATGCAGGTATCAAAATACTCATAAATTTTTCTGAGGGAACGTGTCCTATTTTTAGTCCAAAAATATTTTAAATATTACAAAAATGTCCCAAATGAAAGCAAAAAATATTACCACATGTGCACAATAATCTCTCTAATATGTATGTCCTAGGAAATGACATAGGGAAAAAATTTTCAAAATATGACAAATAAAATGAAATGAATGCATGAAACAATTTATTATACAATTCGTTAACGTGTCAGTTAGGTTTGTGATTCTGTCAAGTATTAACAAATTGGGCAAAGGCTAAGTTCTCTTTCTCTGCAAATCACAATAATTAAGTAGTCTCAACAGGAAAAGCAAATGATGTAATTTTAACATCAGAATAAAATTAATCGCGTTTACATGTTTCCGTCTTACCGTTTTCTGAAATGCAAACAATGAGCTCAAATTTTAAAAATATAACCTGGCGGACTGAATGCTCGGTTTTAAGATCTAGACCAAATATTTTTAAGTTCTAATAAGAATAGTTTCAAGTCTTTAGATCGTGAAAATAAAAATTGGAAGATGCTTAGCAGATAAATAACGCTGCATACGTTTTAAGGCAAAACACATGTTGGCAGACTTTCACAGTTTTATTGATGAATTTATATTTATATACGGAGTTCTGATTTGTCTCTTTAGTCAAAAATTCTGATAGGATTCGAATCTATTGAGAATAGTTTCATGACTGTATGTATCTCGGATGGTACCCAAAAATATGAAGTCTTTCATTACTTTCCATGCTAAAGGAGTCATTCTTCATTGAAGTAATTTTTTGTTATCAGTGTAAGCTTGGGATCCTAATGAAGATAATACAAACTAACTTCTTTCCAATACGCTACTGGTGGTTAACAAAAAACATGATTCATGATATTCATCTTAACAGTATCTAACGCCGCTGAGAAAAGGCATTCAGTCGATTAAAAGCGTCTGCAAACACAGTTATCAAAATAAAAATAATTTGGAACACAATCAGAACAACTTTAAAGCTAGATATGGTTAGCTCGTACGTTAGTGAAAGATATCTTCACATTAGCATGAATTTCTTGTTAACTCGGATATGATGACAACATGTACTACATGTTCTTTGATCTCCCAAGATTATGATGTCTTTAAACCATACATTAGTTTACAAAACTAAATCAAATTACGTTTACACTTTAGTTTGGATAAGATTTTGAAATGGTTGGCAGTTGAAAAGAAGATGCGAGGTTGAATGGACCAAGCTCTCTCTTTGTCAGTTTTTTAATGTGTTTTAAATTTGTTATCACAAATCCTATAATTTGAGAGCACTAATTTTTTTCGTGTGCTAAAAAGACTTTAAAAACTCCAAAGAAGTATTTACTGCAAAGCTTACATTTGGTGCCCGGCTGCGCGTTTTTTGTAAATATGAAAAACATGTGAAAATTTATTTGGCAATGTCAAATGTTTTAGTTTATGAGATTTAAACCGTAAAAATAAAAAAAGGTTTGACGCAGCTCTAACAAACTAAACATTAGACAATCTATGATAAATCAAATTACAAGAGCCAAACAAATTCAAAATGGGAACCTTTGTATGCTTTCGTGACATGCTTCTTTACTTGCTGCTCTTTGGCATGGGAGCATGTAAAAGTGGTTCAAGTGCCAAAAATTTTGAATCTCAGCAATCTGGAAATATTTCTCATGATGCAATTTCAACTGAATTTTTCGAGATATGCAAGAAACACCCAAAAATATCTTCTCTATGCCCAAATATTTCACCGGACGTGTCAAGTAACAGGAAATGCAAGCCACTTCCAAGCCAAAAACCAATCATGAATCCAAACCATACGTCGCTTCGCGAAATTTTGTCTACTGGACTTGAAAAAATTAGCGATCAGTTAATGCAACAGGCAACAGACAGTGGTGATCCTACAGCTGCTATTTTCATCCTTGGAAATACTGGCTCCGGAAAAACTACAGCCACTCAAATATTAACAGGAAATTTAAATCATCTTCATGCCACCAGAACTCCGTCAGGACGTTTAGTGATTATCGATGATAATGACAGTATAGGTGCACCAGCCACAATATCTAAGACACTAATACCTGAGTATGTTGTCCATCCGAATTCAAGTGTGGCATTCTGGGACTGTCCAGGATTTGACAATACTCGTGGACCGGAATTCGATATTGCTGCAATGTACTTTATGAATTTTGCATTAAACATGACAAAATCTGCAAAATTTTTGTTTGTCGTGAGTCACTCGTCAGTTAGCGACGTACAAGACCGATTAGACTTTGATGAACTGGCCACTAACGCTGGTGAAAAATACGCATTCCTTCCCGGTAACCAAGATCCATGAAAAAAACTTCCCGATGGAAGAGCTAAAATCTTCCCAGTATAAAATTTGTGTGACTTTGGCAAGAAATTTTATAATTTTTGGAAAAACAATTGTGTGGTTTTAGCAAAAAATTCGAGATTTTAATTAATTTGAGTTTTTTGGACAAATGCTGATATTCAGAGAAGTAATTTTGTAACGTTGGAAAGTTTTTAGACTTTGGATGAAAATTTGAGGTTTTGGGAAGAAAATTTGAGGTTTTGGGAAGAAAATTTGAGGTTTTTGGAAGAAAATTTGAGGTTTTGGGAAGAAAATTTGAGGCTCTGGGAAGAAAATTTGTGGTTCTGGGAAGAAAATTTGAGGTTCTGGGAAGAAAATTTGAGGTTCTGGGAAGAAAAGTTGAGGTTTAGGGAAGAAAATTTGACGTTTTGTGAAGAAAATTTGACGTTTTGTGAAGAAAATTTGAGGTTTTGGGAAGAAAAGTTGAGGTTTTGGGAAGAAAATTTGAGGTTTTGGGAAGAAAAGTTGAGGTTTTGGGAAGAAAATTTGAGGTTTTGGGAAGAAAATTTTAGATTTTGGCTAAAAAAAGTACGGACAGGTGAAGATGATTTGCTAACCTTCCCGGTAACTAGGTTGACGGGTTGACTCATTTTTTCCACCAGCGGCCACTAATGCAGTTCGCATGATAAAAAATATTGAAGAAATGACTCAATCAATTGGACTTATTGTGACAAAAGTTGGTGGGTTTGACCCCACATCTGGTTATCGGTTAAGTGACCAAAAAATTCTCTCCCAAATTGTGGAGTTTCTATCTACATATGTCCGCACCAGTGAAGAAGAGCTTACTAGGCTGGAACATAAGGAAAAGAGAAACGAGTTGAGGAGAAAGATTAATTTTGTAAAATGATTGATTGGGGGAAATGAGACTTGCAATGAAAGTTCTCGCATATCTTTCATTAAAAGTCCAAATCATTGTGGACCATTGGCAGAAATGGACACAATAATACATATAAAGACACATGTTACAAATTTATATGCTAATCAACTGAAATATTACCCAATGACTCCTCAAGACTTCCTTTTTACTTTGAAAGCCGAAACATTTGATGAAGTGGAAACAGCTTTTATACCTGAAGCCATCCAACAAATCACAGAATTAATTTCAAGCTCCACTGTCAGTCTGAAGAAAGAATTTGACCTACAGTTCTACAAAAAGTTGGAGTATAAAATGGAAAAGGGTATAAATTTTCTGAATGCCACAATTCGTGCCATGCATGTAAATGCTGTTCAAACCGCTTTTGTGCCATCTACCATTTCTAATAGAATGAAAAGTTTGTATGCTTCGCTGCCATTCAAAATGACGTGCGCAAGCTTATTTTGGATGTCAGGTTTGGAAAATCAGCTACAATTCCTGGAAAGGATAACTAATCAAAGCTTGGACAGAGTTAAACCTCTAGAGTTATGGATGAATTCAATGCACAAGCTGGTGGTTTATCTTGAAAATTTGCAAAAACTTTATACATTTTGTGAGTCAACAAAACGAGTATTGCCTGAGTATAGCAATCAAGTCATTCTAACAAATTTGGTGAATGAAAATGAGCATAATTTCAAGACAAAAAACGCCCTGAATATTCTTCAATCTACTGGTATGGTTGAAATCTCTCAAGAAATACAAACATTGTGGTCGGGTTTCACATATGTGGATAAAAGATATTTGGCGCAGTTAATTCGGGAATATATTCCTCGTATAAAATTTGCATGCAAAGTATCGTCAACAAATCGGAGCATGAGCCAGCTTGTTGTTTCTGGGAGAATATTACTGTTAAGTGAAATAACTAATCAGTCTAATTGGCCTAAAGAGTGCGACTGTGATAATGTGAATGAAGTCATAATTGTTGGCATGGAGAAAGTTTATTTTGACCAAGATATTAATGCCAGAGGTAAAGTCCTCTACATGTCTATCATTGCCCCAGAATGGCAAGTGGTTAGTATAAATGGAAGCAGACGCCAGATTATTTTAGACGGAGAGAAGCCCCCCGGCTACAACAGTTCTATGATTGGAAGATCTTTTGGAGAAAATGGGAAACACGGAGTTCCTGGAGGAGACGCTGGATCATTTTACGGAATTTACGATTCATTTGCAAATGAACACTTGCTTCATATTAGTGCAAATGGTGGGGCAGGAGGTGACGGGCAAGACGGTGCAAAGGGTCCAAATGGGGCACCTGGAAAAAATGCGTACTATAATTATTTTCCATCTCCATATTTTGTTAACATTCCTGATGGATTACATTCAGGCTATATTGAAAACGGTACACTCATAAGGACTTACATTTATACTGTGGCTTACAACAGTGCATGGTACACTATATTTGGTGATATGGGAAAGCAAGGTGGTCTTGGAGGAACTGGAGGGAACGCTGGTGCTCCTGGTAGGAAAGGACACATTGAAATTTTCCCTTTACAAGCAAAATCCAATCAAACTTCTTCTTCAAGTATTGTAACGATTAGCAAATCAGGTGAATGGGGAAAAGTTGGCAGAGGTGGGCTAGCTGGTAGAGGTGGCAAAAATGGAAACATTGTGTCCTGCAAAAGAAGTATCGTAATGATATTTTGGGTTTGGGATTCCTGTTACGGAGAACAAAATAAAACATATGCCAAAGATGGCGAAAATGGTGCACCTGGTTCAATATCTGGTATCAATACAAAGCCAGAGTTGTCAAATTTTCAAGTGTGGCGCTCTGTGGTAGAATACAGAACCAAAAACTCACATTTTGACTCTACAATAACGAGAGATTTTTTTTCAAAACTTAACTCGGATCTTCAGATCACCCAACAAATGACTTCTTTTGCGTTTGCAAAAGAATTGGAGTCTCTCGAGCGGTATATCTATATCACAAATTCTACTCTCATAAAAAGTAAAAAGGACTTGCTATCTTACTATGAGACATTTATGGACCGCCTGAAAACATATTCTGAGTCTGTAGACATGACGAAAATGACTCAACAGGAAATCGTATTCTTTAATACGATTTATAGTACAGTGCTTGGAAAAGTGACAGGATTACGTGCGAAAGGATACAGGATGAAAGTAATAAAGACCAGCGAATATTTTGACATTTTGATTGGCCAACTACAAGCTTTAAAGGAAGCGAAAAAAGAAATTGCAATTCAGACGGAAAACGACCATTTCAAGGAATCGCTCAACAAAAAAGTGGAGGAAGCAAATGCATTTGTCAAGTCCACAGTCCATCCAGCAATTAGAAATGCCCGAAAATCGTTGAATAAATTGAATAAGAAACTTAGTCTTGAACTCAATCAGTTGTTGAACACAGCAAAAGATGACGCTGTGAAAGCACAAAAGGCTAAAAATTCGTATATGGCATTGATGCCACTTAAAGTTGGAATGGAATTTCTAATTTTTGCTGGCAGCGTTTGTTCATTGTTTGGACCAGTTGCGGTTGCCGGTGGTACCATGTCTGCATCCGCTTCAAAAGCAAAAGAACTCTTGCCAGATATGGACACACCAAAAATTCAAAACCTTCCCCCACTGTTTGAAAAGTCACTTTTAAGTGAGAATAAAGAATATTTTCAAACGAAGATAAAAATATTTGATGAAGAAACTGAATTGTGGAAGGGGGCTGCCTCGGAATTTGGGAATGATACTTTAGTGGACATTAATGAAATGATAAAAAAGCGGAATCAGACTGTTAAAGCATATAAGCAATTGTTGACAAATATTTCTCAAAATGCAAACCCACTTTTGCTTGCAAAACTAGAGAAAGACATACAAGCTTCAAGTACCGGGCTGAGAAATGTTTTGCAGATTATAGAAGATGGAAATAAAAATAATAGTTTAGACAACGCAGGCACAAATGAAAATGACGCTGTCGCCGAAACAACAAAACAAAAAAAACGAAAAGATTTTCAAAACAATCAAAAAGGGATCGGATGGCTTAGACGCTTCAACAAAGTTTGGTCTTAACATATATAATGTTTCAAAAAAGTATGACGCAGTTAAAGATGCGATTCAGCTAGCAGAAAGAAAAGTGAAAGTGGTGAAAGCAAAAGAAACACAGTTTATTGAACAATTTCTGCCATACCTGAACAAAATTGAAAGCGATATTACACGAGAATCTAACAAACTTCCTAACGAGTCTCAAGTTGCCCTTTCAGTAACGAAATGGAAAGTTAAAGCCATGATAAAGAAAATGAGACATCTTGTTCGTGATTTTACTATAGGAATGACAATTACGGAAGAATTTCAGCTTGCATTTGACGCTTTGGATGAAGCCCTCACCCTCATGATTGAACTATATGAGCATGTGGAGCGATATGAGGAGAAAAATTAGTTAGCAGACTATATGGCCAAAATAAACACTGCAAACTTTGATCTTTCACTAATCACAGACGATGAAATTAGAGTAACACTAAGTCAGCTTAACTTTTACATGCAATCAAATCTATTTCTGGATGAGTATCAGCAAGCCCTTCACGCTTTTAAGCAGTGGGTTTTTCCATTTGCTTCTCACTACTTATATGACCGAAACTACAAAAATCGGATAACAATTCCCGAGAATACTGAACAGGTTCTGGAATATTATGTGAGGGAGGTGAAATTTCTTCGTGATGAATTGGCCAAATATAAGGCAACCACAGGCACTGCTGACAATTTCCTCGTCAGGAATGTTTTTACGAGTGAGGCTGTTTCCAGTGAGCCTTTTTTTGTCTGGGAAAATCATCAGTGGCAGGTAATAAATTTTTAAAAAAAGCAAAATGCATGCATATAATATGTCATTAATGCGCATGCGGTTGTTTTAGTTTATTTTCAAATGTCAGTCGTCTTAAACTGAAACAGGTTTATGGTTTGTCTATTTGCAACTATTTGTTGCTTTAGTAGATTAAAATTTAATAGGCATGTGTAAATATTTTTTGCGAAAAAATATTTCCAATATTTTAATCGTAATTGGTTACAAATGTGTTCCTTCTATTACTCAAAGTCTCTTATTGTTTGCAAATACCGCTATTGAGAAGTTGACAAAATATTTTAAATTTGCCTTAAAAGGCCTTGAAACTTAAAAGAGTTATTTTGTATTAAAACAATCTTATTGCAAATATTTCTTCACTTGCCAAAAAAAATTGATAAATCAAGTAGTTAATTCCATTGAAAACATTCTATAAAGTTACTAGTCTTGAATTATCTAAACTTTATTTGCAAATTTCTTGTTTTTAGACTTCCATCGCAAAACTGCTCAAAGGAGAGCGGGTACAATTGCTGGCAGATGTTGAGATGCGAGGTCATCCAGGAAGAGCTACATACTTTAGAAAGAAATCTGCCATCAAATACAAAACTGTTGTTCTTTCCTTCAAAGCAAAAAATGAAAGCCGACAGAAGGAGCTGGACGAAAAGTTGAAACACTTTCAAATGAACATGACACACAGCGGAGTATCAGTTTACAAAGTTATGGGACAACATTTTGTGATGTTTGACAGCAGTCAATCATATCGTTACAGTTTTGAAAGGATTGACAAACGGAGACATGTGTCTGTCGGTACTGTCAAATATAAGGTTTGTTATCACTCATGCATTCTCAATTTACAATACCAAATTTACCATATGCAATAACAATAAAATATTCAAGTACCAGAATTGATCGATGATTTTTGATGTGTAGTAAAGACTTCTAATTGTACTAATTATCTTATTACAGGTTGATGGACCAGATGTTGACTTTCTGATGAGCCCATACACTTGGTGGACCTTTCAGCTTATTGATGCAAAGCCGGGTGGAATTGGATTTCCTGATTTAAAACAGTTTTACGTAGAGTCGGATCTGCATTTGGAAGGGGATGGTGTCTACTTGGATGAGGAAAATACACCTGACAACATTTTAAATGGGTTGAACCTGGGTCAATATTATGAAATTTTTAATCGTGAGAATAACCTAAATGAAAATGACTTTGTTGATGAGTGTCTCACATAAAACATCCCAAAAACTTCCTTGCTGCAAAAAATTCCCAATAAGAATTCTTCTCAGAGAATAAGCAGTAATAATTTACCTGGTAATTGTCAGTATGATATCTGAATAAATTTTTAATATAGTTAGTAATTAAGTTTGAAAGCATCCTAGTGAGCAGTTCATAATTCCAGAAATATATTTTATGGTTAACACGTTTCAAAATTTCTCGTTGGGATTGACCTCAAGTTAACAAATACATGACATTTTAGTGTAAAAATGTACATAAATAAAGCATTAGATATCTAGCTTATTTGGTGTGACCCGCATAAACACCTTTAAGTGTATTGTTACAAATATATGTAATTTTACAATGTACATTCCTACATTATTTATAGACTGAAAAAAAGCTACTTAACAGATTACTATTCCATTTTTTTGCAGTACTTATTAATAGTTTTTGTTAATATTTATCTCCAAAGTTTCTAGTGCATTAACAAAATAGCATAATGTATGTTAAGTTTTCGATGTAATACAAGTGTACTCTTAGTGTTTGTACTTCATATTTTTACCTATGAAACGTTTTGTAGTAACGGGATAAAATATATGATAAATACTTTTCAAATTGTCCAGTACAGATAATATGTGTTTTACAAAACACTTAATTACGGGTAACGTTAAGTGAAAAGTTCAAAATGGTAAGCTACTTAAAATAGCTAAGATTTGTCTTATTCCATGCAATGTTCATTAGTTGTTTTTATTTGAGTAGGTAGCTAAAGAGAATAGCAAAAATTGTGACTTCAAAAAACATAAAATTGTGACTATTGTTGGCTACTCTTGTAATTATTATTCACCTGGCTTTGTAGCAGAAAATTTTCCAAAACAGTTACCGAATTGAATGTTTTTTGTTTCTATGAATGGCGCATTTATTAATGGTTAGCACTTTAATTATAGAAATGACTATTTACGTGATAAATCGTAAAATAAAAAGAAGTCGTTTTTAAAACCGTGTTAGCATATTTATGCTACAAATTTTGTATTTTGATGCTTCTAGTGTGAGAGTTACTAGTGAAAGAATTGATTTTAATGTACAAGCTATAATATAAGATGTTTAGTTACTGTAATTTTAAATGTTGTTTTTCCTTTTCAATGGAATTTTTAAATTTCATATAATTACAGCCCCTCATTAATTTTTTGTCATATAAGGGCTTACAGGTGAATAATCACAATTAAGGCGACGAAATGTACGCAATAAAGCAATTTGTTTATCAAAACATGCTGAGCTTTCAATGTTACCTTTTTGCAAGATAACGCGCTTATGAAGTGAATATTATTTCAAACTCAATATTTATACTCTTATCAATTAAACGCTCATAAAATTGAAACGAAAAACTTAAAGTGAGCATCATATAAATTTTGGTGGAGACAGAAAGGTATATTCACAATCAGTTGAACGTCATGGTTCTGGTTATTAGATATTTGAAAATTTTGGCAAGTAAATTCATTCATATTGAATTTTTTTGAGAGTTCAAGCATATAATTTTTTTTAATTAAACACTTCTTTCACAAATCTGTTTTTATCTTGTACTCAATACATATTACGTAAACGCTTAGTATGACGAAAAAGATATTCAGTGGAGCTCAATTCCGGATCTAATTACATACATATTATACAACACGTCTTTCCTTCGCAAAAGTTTGTACATGCCAAAATAGATTAGAAATTTCATGTAAAATTATTCCAGATAACTAGCATTCATAGTTTTTCAGATCCTTTGGTGATTCATTTTAATGTTTTAAAATTTGTCATGACTACGACCAAAACTTTTGTCTACACTATCGGTTTCTTGGAAGCAAAAATTGAGTCGCAAACAACCAGGGATCTAATATATGCATGGATATTTCCAAGATAGGGCTCTGCTGATGCAGCAACTTGAATTTGCTTAGAACCGGAAATTGTCTTAATGGTGAAGGAAATGTTATATAATATATGTTCCTATGTAGCTTCCAAAAAATTTGAAAAATTAAGTTTCTTCCTCGTCATCTTTTTTCCATTGTAGACACAAGCGTGTGGGTGAATATTTCGGGATCATCGAAATGTTGAGGTGAATTTTCTGTTAGGTATTAATCTCTATTTGTTCTTTCTCCAAGCAAATAACAACATTGTATTTTATGGTTACAGATGAAAAAAATGCACTTTCGCTGCAGCTACTTTGTTATTGAGACGCAATAAGGGCATTCAACATTCCAATATATTCACTTTTATTGCAAACTAACAGTGTTGTAAAAAAAATTCGTTGGAAACACAAACACGTACAGTTCAAGTACATCACCCTCCAACAAGCAGTTTTTTAGGCTTTCAAGCAGTCATTGCTAATCATCTTCATATCAGCTTGTTGTGCACCAAATGCTAGTTTTTTATTGCAATCCCACTTTACCATACTTTATAGTGATGTAAATTTACCCACAAGACTGCTATCTGCAAAACAAAAATTAAGGTTTCAAGAAGTATGAATCTTTATATAATTGGAAAGCATACCAATATATGTTATCATCACTTAGAGCGTTTTTTTCTATTAGCAGTACGTAAGCAGCCTCCAAGTTTCCTTTGCCCTATTAATAATATAACATCGCGTTCACGAGTTGACAAGCTGCTGGAAAAATGACCGAGCTCACATCGTTTTATGTATGTACATGTCGCATACATATTTTTTATCGGCAGAAATCATGCAACATTTCATAAATCCATTAAATATTCCTATCAAGTATCACCTTTAAATAGTGCTTTTCAATTCCAGTGCAAGACGCCTCATACAAGAAACACAATGAATTTGCGATTGCGTTCAAATAATTTTTATCAATGACCATCTCAATACATTTCATCTTTTTGGTGAAAATGGTGGCAGGCGTGCTGGAAACATTGGCATTTAATTTATTCCCACAGATTATACCGAGTAATCTAATGAGTTTTGTTTTGCATAAAAGTCATTTATCAGTCATCACTGTCGTATAATTCCGACCATGAAGTAAGATATGATTCCATCTTACCGATAACAGAAACTTATAATAAGACTTTTATAATGTACAGCATAATTGTACACCATAGGAAGTGTGAATGTGGCAATCGTTGCAATCCGCCTGACTATTTTTTGTTAAATTATATTCCCTTCGAGGAGTGACTCCCCAAAAAATAAAAAGGTTTAGACTATCAAAAAACTCATTTGGAAAAAAGTAAACTTGTAAACATTTGCTTTCGATATGTCATTCCATAACGTTAAAAATCATCTCAATAACTTCTTCTAGTGACTTATCATAAAAAATCAAAGATTATTTTTCACACATGTAAAAAGAGCTGCATGAATAAACATATATATTTCCATCTCTTTCCTCTCTTTGCCATACACTTATCACAGAAACTGTCATTCTGGTACTTACTATCCTGCAATGACTTAGACTTTTACTAAAATACAAAATATTTGTTTTCTGTGGTTTTTTCGGTCGGTAGTTGCTTATCATTGACTAACTGAATGACTGCTGATTACTGACAAAAAATATTAACTAACGTCATGAACCTTTTAGACTGCAGAACTGAATATAATTGTAAGACATTCAAAATTTTCCTTTGGGAACTTAATGTATAAAAACATTACATATATGTATAATTGGTAAAATATCAAGGCGTTTAAGCGTTTAACATTTTACCCTCAGTTATCATGCTTTACGTAACTAAGCGTTGCTGCATATTTTCAATTTAGAGTCAAACTTATTTCCTCTGTAGATTTGAACCAGTAAAACTCAAAATAATAAAAGATGATATTTCTATAACAAAAAAAGGTGTTGTTTTCAAAAGTGTATAGTACGTACAAATTACTAAAATATGCATCTGAAAGAGAAAGAAAAGTTGCACATGGGCATTGCTATTTGTGTTTCTGCCTTTGTTGTAATCAAATAGAGATATTACAATTTTTGCAAACACCCACACTCAAATTGAAGCTTAATGACCCTTACAGATTCTGATGTTAATTGCTCATTACAGGGAGTAGCTGCAAGTCTCATAATTTGCAAAATAATTACTTTTGAGAGAAGGTATCAAATGGTGTATCAAAAACAGGGATTTGAAAATCTGAGATTTTTAGTGCTCTCGTTAGATTTAAAACTACTGTACTCATGTTCAGTACACATAACTTGATGAATAAAAATAAATCTGTGTCTTCCCTAATACTAATACTGATGTACGAGGAAAAAATTGACAGCAATGAAGTACAAAACTAGCAGTCCTAGTAACCTTTTTTATATTGGAATAAATGTACTTGCTATATAGACAAAATTTCATTCATAAAAATAGTTCTTCAAATCCAATCACCAATACTTGTTTACACTGGCTTTATATCATGAAGTCTACAGTTTCTCACTAGAAAGTACTTAAATTGGAATTGGAACTCTAAAGCACAATGTTAAAATGATAGGCATAAGATAATGTGAGTGCACAGTTTAGCAAATTAGTTTTTGCATATTCTGCTGGTAAAAATATATATGACATGCACATAAAATCTTGGGGGCTTGGTCATTTTTCTGTAATTTATCAACTCATTAACCTTATAATGAAAAAATAATACTAGTGGCTATTTTGAGGGCTAACGGTATAGTAACAAACAAACCTTATGTATCATAAAAACACTTCTGGATAAAAGTTTACGAGCATTCATAATACATTCATAATATGCTTGCACTTAAAAAATCTGGAAAATTTTACTATTGATTTGCAGGATGTATTCAAATTAGTTTATTCGTTAACCTTAAATTCGCCAAAATTGTTATAGTATACCAATATCCTGGCCAAATCAGCCTGATCAAAAATAATAAGCTAATGTGAGCTATTTTTGCACTTTTTTCAATTTAGTTATTTTTATAATTCTAGTCCACATACAAATTTTCTCGACCAACGGCTTGCTTCTATTTATTTCGTGTTACTTGTTTCTATAGATAACGAGCACAAGGAAAAAACGTTTGAAAAGTTTAAAGTGCTAGTAGAGTTAAGGGTCATTTAGCGTACGTCTATCATTCTATCAGTCTATCATTAAAAGAACAAAAATTACAGTCATAAGAAACAAATGGCTTAAAGGAAGCTTTGTGTTCCCAGTGATTTTTAGTTGATAATAAATCGCCAGCGTTCCGTGGTAATTGACACGATCATTTCTTTTCCATCGTGTCCATCATAAAAGTCAATTATGTGTTAACAGCACAAAAAGACATATTGGGTTGAGTCGTGCTAGAACTAAATTTTTTATTGGATTGCGGGATGAAGTGATAATGTTGGAATGCTCATTCATTTAAAAAGAACCTACAACAAGCCGAAAAATTAACCTAATCATTGCATGTTTTATCGTTATCCTGGATTTGTTTCCTCGAAGGCAATAAAACACAAGAAAAATTAACAAAAATATCTTTTGTGACTCATTTTTCCCTCACAGGAAATTTGTACTGCCAACGACAATTTCGTCACTTCAATGACACATTCAAACCAATATGTGACGACTGACGACGATCCATGTTGCGAGAAAGTCTATTCGTATGATGTGATATTTTAGTGTTAGGAACACATAAACTGTTGTAAAAACTGGTTAACGGATTCCGTTGAGGAAAGGAATAATAATATTTCTGCGTCATAATAATACATGAGTATCCAAGATAAGCACTAATCACGATGAAAGATACTTTTTGAAGCTGGGTTACACGAAAACGTTTTCTGTTATTTTCCATTGTGGATCATTCATGAATGAAAATCAATTAGGTAAAGAAAGACGAATTATTTATATATGTATTTGATTAAGATATCGCTTGACGATTCGATTTTTAAAAGTTGATCATCTCATACATAGCTTCCAAAACCAATGAACACTGAAAACTAAAATCAATGGATTTTCTGTTAACCCGCAAACCGACAAAAAATGTCTAATAAACTGAAACTACCACGCGTTTGGGTTATCACGCTGACTCTTTGCAGAAAAGCAAATATCCTAAATGCTTAAGCCACTATATGTATACAATCAAAGAAACTCACACTATCAAATCAATAATAAAATAATTTTTGCATTTTTCTCTCTTATCATTCTTGTTTTACTGATGATGAGCCATTCATTATAGAAAAAAGATCAAAGCATATTTTGAATATGCTATGATTGAATTTTACGCTTGGGTTATTTTCTGGTAGTTCACCTGCTTGTATTTCCTCGTTACTTTCTTGTCCGTTGATTGTTTATTGGAACTAAGAAGAAAATAAGCCTGCAAATTCCATCAATAAGTACATATTGCAAGAATATGGCATTGATCAATATTTGTCCACACAATTTTAACATCTCTCATCCTCCATCAGTTATAATCTTTAGTTAACCACTAATTGCTATGGATTCCAAAGACTTCTCAGACACAAAGATGATATAAGTATTTTATTAGTTGAGTGCTCAGCAACTTTTAAAATCTACTTTATTTTCCGCTGTAAATTTACTAAAAGACTAAAAGGTTCCATGAAACCTGCAGCTGCCCCCGTTCCTTTCTAATTTTTTTCAGGTTTGCAATCAAGTAATCTCTTGTTACAAATTCGATTGTATATATTGAATAATTTTTGGTCAAGTACAAATTTCAAAGACGAAGAGTAATATTTTACTTCATTATTGAATGACATAGAATATACGTTTTAATTAACATGAATTTTGTTGACATAATGAAATATTCATGTTGGAATGCCATTCCACTAACAAAAGAAACCTCAGGTTCAAAAGGTCAACCACGATATAATTATTTTGAATATAAAGTCAATAAGATCAATATGAATGAACAAAAAAATTACAAGAGAAGTCAATCAGCTTTTTTTCACGAGATGATTCTTATTTTGACTGCTTTTCTTTTCTAAAGCTTTCATAAGAAACAAAAATGAGTCACCATTTGTTTTAATCTTTATTTATTTTGATTCATCTGTGGTATCCTTATAGAGTTTGCATGAATAAATTAATATTTTATAGTGATCACTGATCACGTATGCAGTGATTAAGCTTGACGTTCTTATAGCTTCATGAATCAAGAAAGCTGTGACAGCATTTAGTTATTCGTATTTCAGTTAATCAATATTTCAGTTAAATAATGACAAGACAGCGAACATGGCATTTGTAAGTAAGATTTATTGCATTTACTTGCACACATCATTTCTATTCTACTTGTAATTTACTTACCCGCAATATGTAACATTATTTTATCTAGGTACTTTTATTAGTGCGGTAAAATGCATTTTCAATAAAATCAGTGTAATTAATGCTGGAAACGACAGTCAGGACTGAGATGTCTACTTGAGTGGACGAAAACAGAAATTCTTTAAATAAATAATCAGACAATATTGTCAACCGATTAAGAAATCTTCATTCATCTGTAAATCTTAGTAAAACTTTTTAAATTGATACATGAAAATTTCATGATACATTTAGTAGGTGAAAACCACAGAAAGTCAAAAGGTACATCTGTGCCTAAATTTTATTAATTTCTGATTACCAGAATCTTGTAACTTTTTTACTGTTTGGGTATAAATTGATTGGTATTAAAACAAGTTTCTTTAAACTAGTAACAAGAATACTGTAGAAAAAAACAGTAAAAATAACTAAAATAAAATTCTTCAAGAACTATACTTATTCGAAATAAAAACCGGCATTGGCAAATTTTCACAAAAGAGCGACATAATGGAACTCTATCAATATTTTTGTAAAATAGTTTTGCACATAACGTGCATAAATATTCTTTTGCAAATGTGTGCAAATGTGGCCAGTGCAAAACATATTGGCATAAGAACTACCGAAGACGCAGCTTTAGCTGCACTTCCTAAGCATTGCAAAGAAAACAGTTCATTGTGTAGAAAATTCACATCTTTGGCGGCTGAATGCAAACCGCTTCCAACCAGCAACAGTGAAATAAGTAATTCCAAATATGTTCCATTGCGTGGCATTTTGTCGGCTGGACTTCAAGCAATGAATAATCAATTAAAGGTACAAAATACTATCAGCCCCGAATCCTCTTCTGCCATTTTCATCCTCGGAAATGCTGGCTCCGGGAAAACTACTTTGACACAAATTTTAGCCGGAAATTTAAATAATCTTCACGCCACCAGAACTCCAAGAGGAAGTTTTGTGATCATAGATGATAGGAGTAAAATTGGTGGTTCATCGACAGTTACTCCAGAGTATGCTGTCCACCTGAATTCAAGTGTTGCGTTTTGGGACTGTCCAGGATTTGATGACACTCGTGGACCAGAAGCAGATATCGCCGTAGTGTACTTTTTACGAAATGCTCTGAGCATGACAAAATCCGCAAAATTTTTGTTTACTGTGAGCTATTCTTCAGTGACTACAGGACAAGATCAATCCTATTTTGACACATTAGTCACCCATGCAGTTCGCATGATAAAAAATGTGACTAAAATGAGGGACTCAGTTGGTCTTGTAGTTACAAAGGTGGGAAACTTTGACAACACATCAAGCCACTGGAAAAGTGAGGAAGACACTTTTGCCGAGATAAAAGAATTTCTTAAAACCTATGTTAAAACCACTGAAAACGAAATTATAAGCCAAAGTGACTGTGCTAAAAATAGTGAGTTGGAAAAGAAAGTGGCATTTGTGAGAGGAGTACTGGGGAGAAATGAGACTGGCGTTGCAAGTTCTCGCATATTTTTTATAAGAAGTCCCAGTGCATGTGGACCATTGGCAGATGTGGGTTTAACAATGAGCACAACTACAAAACTGTCAAATTTTTACAAAAATCAGTTGAAGTATTCCCAAGTCACCCTTGAAGACTTTAGTTTTACATTGAGAGAGGAAACACTTCTTAAAATGAAGACATTTTTCATTCCGGACATTGTGCTTGAGATTTCCAACCTGGCTTTTCAGACGATTTCACACTTCAAGAGGAGCTTTGAAGACAGTTTTTACACACAATTACTTGAAAACCCAGAAAAGCGCATGAATTTACTCGATGTTACAATTAAGAAATTATCTTTAGCAAATGACACTCAGGACACAACATTTCCCATTAGTTCAAGAATGAAAATTCTTCAAAGGATGCTACCAACAAGAAAAACATGCACACATCTTGTTGAAATGCAAAATTATGAGAATATGTTGACATTTCTTGAAACCATAACCAGGCAGACCTACAACCCACCACAACTTCCAACTTTGTGGGAAAGGTCATTACATATCGTTATGAAATACTTTGAAGAGCTGCAATTATTTTATGAGTTTTGTCAACTAACAAAACGGGAGCTGAGTAAATATTCAAAGCAGAAGACATTCTCAGACTTAGTCAAAAAGGACGAGCACCACTTTCAGTTTGACAACGTGCTCAATTTTATTCAAAATTATAATCTGATGGATGTTCCTCAGAGAGTGCATGCATTTTGGACTGATAGCAGACCTGAGGACAGAATGTATTTGGGGAATATAGTAAGTCAATATATTCCAAAAGTTAAATACATTTGTAACAAATCTTCAACAAACCGTAGCATGAATCAGGTTATGATTTCCGGAAGAAATGTGATGCTTAGTGACGCCATGAATAAGAAATATTGGCCATTTGGATGTACAAAAAATAATGTGAATGAAGTGTTGATTGTTGGAATGGAAATCGTGTACTTAGACCAAAATTATAACGGTCGAGGAAAAACCATACATCTATCCATTATTTCACCCCAATGGCAATTGGTTAATATGCCTAATCAACGACGCCAAATCCTTTTGAATAATGTTAAGCCTGCAGGTTTTCGTCAAAAAGCGAGAAACGGAATGTCGTGGGGCGAAAAAGGACAAGATGGTATGCACGGAATTTTGGGAATAGACGCCGGTTCCTTTTATGGAATATTTGAACATTTTGAAAACCAACATTTACTGCTTATAAGTACAATTGGAGGACAAGGAGGTGACGGACAGGAAGGCGGAAATGGACATGATGGGGAACCAGGAAATGACGCAAAGATGAGTGATTTTCCATTATTCTATTTTGTGAATGGTCTCAATATTTTCCAGCGTGGCCGCATTTTACATGGAAAACTAACAACGTATTGTTCTAAAACCGAAATATTTGATGACTGTTGGTACACTTTAAGTGGCCGTGATGGAGGCACAGGTGGTAATGGAGGAAATGGCGGAAATGGTGGAGCACCCGGTAGAGCGGGACATATTGAAATAATCCAGATACAAAGAAATAATAGCCAGCAAATTGTTTCAAATATAAATACAATAAGTTTACCTGGACAACCTGGTAAACCAGGAAAAGGAGGAAGCAGTGGAAAAGCAGGGAAAAGTGGGAGACATATCTCATGTAGACGGAATATCGAAATACCTCTCCTTAACATTTGGTCACACTGTTACATAAGTGAACATATTGAACAAGATGGAAAAGATGGTTCAACTGGCTTCATTTCGGAGTACGATGTTTCCTCTCAACAATCAAAATTTCAGTTGTGGCGTCTGGTTCACGAATACAAAACACAGTTCTTACATGACGAATCACAAATCAAAGAGGATTTTATTTCAAAGCTTAATCATGACTCGCACGTTACAAAGAGTATGGCGCCGCTTGCCTTTGGTAAAGAATTAATAGCTTATGAGCAAAATATTGCCTCTGAAATTAATAAAACAGAAGTTCGGTTGTACTACGAAATCTTCCTCAGACGACTGGAAGCCTATTCCATGTCTGTACACGGGATTAAACCAGCTTTTCAGAAAAATGTGGCACTTAATGCCATTTACAGTGCAGTCTATGGGAAACTCGCAGGGTTGCGTGGAACCACCCGCAAATTCAAGATAATAAACGTAAACCAATATTTTGATTCGTTACATATGCATCTTCAAACCCTTAAGAAATCGAAGAGAGAAGTTGTAATTCAGCATGAAAGTGAAAGTTTCAAGGATGCTCTGAACACTAAAGTTGAGGAAGCAAACAAATTTGTGATAGAAACTGTATACTCAGCCATCGAAACGGCTAAAATGAATGTTGGTGAGCTTAACAACAAATTGAACCGTGAATTAGCAAAATTCCAAAAACAGGGAGAAAGTGATGTGATTAGTGCATCAAAAGTAAAAGAGTTATACAACAAGGTGCTGCCTTTGAAAATTGGGTTGGACTTCATAAATTTTGCTGGCGCAACTTGCTCCTTATTTGGACCAAAAGGAAAGATTCCCGGACAAATATTGTCAAATTTAGCTCTATTAGGAAGGTCGTTTCTCCCTGAAATCAAACCGCCACAGGTTCATGGCCTTCCGCAGCATTTCAATCAATCCCTTTTTAAAAATAACGGGGATTGCTCACCATCGAAAATGCGGAATATTGACAAGGAAAGTGAGTTGTGGGAGAAACTAGTGGCGAAGGTCGATAGTGACACATTAGCACAACTAAAGCCATTTCTTGATTCAAGAAAGGAGTCCGTTGAGATTTACAAGCAAGCGATTAAAAATTGTTCGAAAAACGAAAATCTGCTAAATATCGCCAAACTGAAACTAGACATGGAGAAAGCAAGCAGCGGATTCAAAGCCGCTGTTGCCAAAATGGTGAAAGACGTAGAAGACCATTTGCCTAAAGATAAAAACCAGGCCAACGAGGAACCTACCACAAGCAAAATCACACCAAAAACGCCAGACGTTTTAAAAAACTGCGTGAAAGCATTAAATGCACTGGAGGCAGCAACCGACTTGGGAATGAGTATATGGAATACATCAGAAGAGATGGAAAAGTTCACCGGTGCAATTGAGGAAGCAGAAAAAAATGTGAAAGTTGTGAAAGCTAAAAGGGCTCAGTTCATTTATGAGTTCATGCCACAAATTGAATCCATTGAAAACGACATTCGAAAGGAAACTAGTCAGCTCTCAGGAAAGTCTCAAGTTGCTCTGACTGTAAAACAATGGGAAATAAAAGGCATGCTGAAGAAGATGAGACAGCACGTGCGAGGATTTACGGCAGGCATGGAAATCACAGAAGAATTTCAGTTGGCAATGGACACCTTGGATGAAGCATTCACCCTACTTGTGGATCTATATGAACATATTGAGCGATATGAAGAGAGAAAGCAGTTGGCAGATTATATAGCAAAAGTTAACAATGCAAATGGGGAACTTTCCAAAATCACTGATGATGAATTAAGGGGGGTTTTGAGCCGCCTTAATTTTTACATTGATTCGAATATGTTTTTGCAAGAGTACCAATCTGCTGTGCATGCCTTTAAGCAGTGGGTATTTCCATTTGCGGCACACTACCTAAATGATCAAAAAAGCAAAAATGTCACCATCAATCTGGAAAATACCGACCAGATTGCACAGTTTTGTGTGAACGAGTTTGAATTTCTCCGCATGGAACTGGCAAAGTACAAAACGATGACAATTAGTAATGACAATTTTTTGGTCAAACTGATTTTTACAAGTGACGCGGTTTCCAGTGAGCCTTTTTTCGTTTGGGAAAACAAGCAGTGGCAGGTAGTTTTTACACTGACAAATAATACATAATACTCTATATATGCACTATCTATAACCTTCATGAAAATTGTCAAAGAACCTTCAAAAGAATGTTCATTCTGAAAGATTCCTATGTGACTATTGTATCTCTATTGTGTCGGTGATTCTTAGTAATATATTTTTAAATTCAATAAATTTCTAGAACTCTATTCGACGACTGCTGAATGGGGAACGTGTTCAGTTGATGGCGAATTTGGACATGCGGGGACTTCCATCAGATGTGGTGAAATTCTTCTTGAATAAATCTGCCATCAAATTCAAAACTGTTGTACTTTCTCTGAACGTGAAGAATGATAGTCGGCAGTGGGAACTGAATGAGAAACTTAACCATTTTCATTTGAATATGACACATAGTGGAGTATCCCTTTATAAAGTGATGGGGCATCAATTTGTCATCTTTGACAGTAGCCAATCATATCGCTACAGTTTTGAGAAAATTGGAAACAACAAACACGTCTCAGTCGGCGCGGGAACAGATAAGGTGAGTAGAAATTTTATCAAATTTAGCACTAAATCTGTCTAAGGATATTTAACGTGCAAATATTATTGCTACTTTTTAGACATGCTTTTAAAATACGGATACGAAATTTATTTATTCATTAGATCAATGGACCAGATGTTGACTTTTTAATGAGCCCATACACTTGGTGGACCTTCCAACTTATTGATGTAAAACCGGGCGGTTTGGGATTTGCAGACTTAACTGAATTTTATGATCAGGTTGATTTGCATCTGGAAGGTGAGGGAGTTTACCTGGACGAGGAGCATACGCCTGATAGCATTCTTGATGAACTTGATTTGGCTCAGCATTATGAATTTTACGATCTTGTGGATAATGCTGTTGATAGAAGTGGTAGTCATGAGTGTCAAAACGAATGAATATTATGCTTCTGTTTCTACTATATCTACTAATATATGTTGTACTGATTATATGTGCTAAGACAAAACTCCATTTATATTTCTCAAGTTAGTTAGTAATTAGTCCCTAAAAATACGTCGAGATCACGTTTACATAGCTTACATTAGTTTAAATAACCAGTATTGTGTAACTAATTTGAAAATATATTCACACTAGAGAACATTGTGCTGCAAAAGTAGAACTTATTATTTCTATTTGAACATGCAATATGTATAGTTGTAGAGAAAATTAATAAAATGTGCTTTTCTGAAGCATTAAAAGGGTAATCTATTGGTAGAACGAGTTTGAATTATGGCTCACAAAGCTCCCTTGACAAACGTTTTTCTATCAATCAATATTTAATCTTAAAGTAATGATTATCGATGAAAAGGTTGCCAACATAATTATAAGTTGGATAAATCCTGAATTATGTGTAAAACTTTGATTGCATAAAAATAATTTAGAAAGAAATGTAGAGAGCGAGTGTTAAATTTAGAATGTAAAGATCAAGGTTTGTTTTATAATGTAAAATGTAAGAATTTGCGTTGATATTAATGCTTATCAATAATATAGATGTTAAAAACAATAAAGTGTGGTTTTTTTAGAACTTATTAGTTTCAACAGTATAAAAATTTGTCGCTTAACGAGCTTACATTTAAAACTATTCAGAATGATCTCAGGTAAAATACATGGAGGTTTTTGTTACATGTAATCATTTTGCAGTGCGTTTTTTTGGTACACGTCTGAACTTTTGGTAATTAAGGTACAATGAATAGTTTTCTCTGTTTGTCCTCTTCTCTGCCTTCTTTACATGTTTTTATTCCTGTCCTAGAAACTTAAATTGTAAATAATTTTTCTGATTGTAAATATGAGCGTGTGCAAATTTTTATATTTTCGAGCTCATATGTGTTAAGTGTATTTCTTAAAAAATTGTAACATTTTTTGGAATTCAATGAAATGTTCAAGAAGAATGATTAGTTTCAAAATAACTAGCTAATTTCCTGTTGTCATCTACAATTTCAATTTTTTGTGCAAACTGTAATTAAGTTTTCATCAATTTTGAGAAAATGTAAATAAAATATGAATGTTGTTAAAACTCTTCTGAAACATAACCAATAGAACTTTCACTTCTTCTTACTTAATTGGTTTACACTTTTGCAAATATTTTCCGTATTTGTAATGTAAAAATGCATATATATTATGCAAGTCTGAAAACTGATTAATTAGATTACCGTTCTTCATTAATGTGAACTTGTGGATCTTCTATGGAACTATGGGCTGATCTTCATAACCTTAAAATAATGCATTTCATTCAAATGAATTATCAAGATTTCCTTTAGCTGAATCAACTTCCTCATAACACAGTGTATAATACAATAATTTTTTTTATTCAACTTGTGTTGTTGGTGAAGAGCAGTGATCATTTGTCAATGAAATAAAACAAACAATTCAGTACGCTACGAGACTTATATCTAATTTGAGCGCAATGCCAGTAAAGGTCAAAATGACATCATTCACTTTTCCTGTTGCGTCTGCTCAATGGTTTGTGTACGCTGCTGAAAATCTTTGCGAGTATAAATGACTGTATGAATGTAAATGCATTAATGTTTGCCAAACAAATGACGTAAGAAGTAAATATTTACATTGATGATGCACACGCAATCATCAACTTTTTCCTTATCTCTGAACCCAAGCGCAACTAGAAATATATCATTTCACTTGCTATCTGTAAACAAATCCACACATTGAATGCACAGCTCCACAAATTTAAATGCATTTTGATTCATTGGTCTTGCTGATAAAAGACATTTATTTTTTGGCAACTTCTCGTTTGATCCGTTTTTTTACTTCTACAATAGCACAAAATGAAGGAAACACCTGGAATATTTCATGGAATATGTTGTGGAGCTTAAAACACTCATGCGTTGTACGCCAAATCTAAAATTAATTATTACAAAAGAAAACTGTACGTAAAATGCAAATCGTACAGAAAACTTAGTATCAAGTATACCTTAAGGTGGGAATTGCAAAACATCACGCAATAATCTAGTAGTAAATTTCTACAATGAAAAATGCTGGAAGTGATGTTTTTGTCGTCAACATTGAAAAAATGTACAATAAATCTTCATTTTTAAGCATTTTGTATTGCTATTTTATGAATGTAGCTAAATGAAACATACATGTATATGTTTATGCAAATATTGCGATGGGAGAATTACGTGTTTTAATGGTACTTGCAAATGTATTCAATGCTTAAACAAACATTTCGTAAATTAACAAGAAATTGTAGCATGGCCAAGCTGAGTTCCTCTCCACTAAGGAATGAAAAACTAAAAAAAAAATTATGTGATCTGCAAAGCATGTGTTAATGTTTTTATTAGAAGTGCCTACCAACATTATCAATTTTATCTTTTAAGAATCATGTGGAATATATTTTATAAAGCATGGACTGAGGCTATTTCAGGCGAAAAAGGCAAACTACGCAGTCGACCATCCTTTCATACTAGATTTCTTTTTGGACTCATATTATATTAAAAAAAAACTACATCAATTTTTATCCAAGTTTAATACTGATAAAATAATATATGTTACGCCACGAACGGTTTGCTTGTTTGTAAAATTAGTTTTAAATTGCGTTTAACTTATCTCTTTTTTATGGAAGTAACAATATTGCATACTAGAAGAAATATTGATGGAAGGTCTTGAAAATTTTTTGTAGAGCATTAGTCATATTTGATATAAACAATATTTAAGTTGTCATTAGTATTTGAGAAATGACGTAAATAAAACCTAGACTAAACGTAATTTATTTCTGTTGTGAACGATCAACATGAGTACCATATTACGGTAACCGGTTCTTTCCCGTCAGGGCCCTTTCCTGGAATATGCCCATTTCCCTGAATTACATTTTCCCGGAATGACATTTTTCCCTGAACGGACGCTTCCCAGAATGGTTTTTTCACTGAACGGACATTTCCCTGAATGCATAAAATGAAACCCTTTGCATGCATATCAATGCCACGCAATCATACCGCATGACACCCCACCCCTAACGTTTCTGATGAAAAATAGTAAGTTTAAATTTGAAACGTTTACGTTTTAAATGAATAATTATTCTCACCTAATCACAAACTCCTAAAAATTGCTTTGTTTGCAATATTTAATATTCATCAAATCCCTCAAACTCGTAATATTGGTTATTACGAAAGTTTTTAACAAAAATTGTTACACAGCAAATATATTTACTCCTTGCTACGTAGATCAATGGTTTGCAGAAAACTAAAATTGGTAAGATATGCCTGCGATTTGGGATAATCAAGTTACGCATGTAGGCATGATAAATAATGATATGAATTATTGATGTCATAGAAATGGTTTTTACAGTTAGGTAGTTCAATTTTGCAATAGAAAACTATAAACTTAATATTTTGCTAACCTGAGAATTGGTAAATCTATGTAGTTTCCGCGTAAACCATTCTTGTAAAATTATTACAAAATAGTATTTGTTCTATACGACCTTTTCATTGACAGACAACAATAAACTATGCATCGCATAAATTTTTGCGATGTACTCATTAGTGGTATAAATTTGCCTTATTTGTGTCTCGTTCATATTTTGGACGAAGGTCAATGCTGAGGTGACTAATGAACTTTCCCCACCAATCCAGTACTCCAGTTTCCATCATTTTCTTAGCTCTCAGGGACGACCACACAGGCACATTGCCCACCAACAAATATTCTGAATGAGTTTCATAAAATGCCTCTTTCCCCAGGTGAATGTAGTCACATAATACATTTGCCTTTTTTAATAAAAATGAGTACTTGCTTAACACGTGACTCGGCAGTACAAGGGCTGAGCGTTTACAACTTTTCAAATGCTCCCACAGCATTTCTTCTTGCATTTTATAATAAATTCGTTGAAAAGTTTCTAAAACTGCGCTACCGCTTGCTCTCTCTCTACTCACAAGCATCTTCTCAGCAGAAACTAAAGCTTTTGGTATGAGTTTCAATGTGGACAGATGCAAAGATGATATATTGTACAAACCTTGAGGGATTATTTTAGCACGTTCTTTATCGGCATAATCGAGGATCTGCAACCGCTTGAAAAACTTCTGAACTTAAGGAAAGATAATAAAATTCGTTTCTACTCATAATCAGATGATTTTTATAAATTTTAAATTTAAGAATTTTATGGACTCCTTTTTTAAAATAAATATACGAATCGGAGACCCTCGTGTAGAGAGCATATTGATCCGAAATAAAGTCAGTAAGTTTTTCCGGTTGAACTGTTCGACGGGGTAGGACCATGTTGTACACGTTGTCACTTTTCCACGCATTACTCAACACAACAACAGCCCAGTAGAATGAACACAAGAGAATTGTGACAGAAACCCTTCTCGAAATTCTTGCTGTAAGGTCCTAACCAAGATACGCCCTTCAGACTGCTCCAAAGTGAGAACTCGCAGAATTTATCGGATGAGTTTTAAGTAGATTTAAGGCTTTAACCAAACAAATGGTTGATGCAAAAATCCAGAACCAAATATTTGAATCGAATACATTGACAAGCTGGTTGAACGCAAGGCTGTCTGATTTGGCTTCCCCACAACCAATAATCCGCAAGCTATTGAAATTGTCCAAAGTTGAGATCTGAACTCGCTGTGGTAAGTTTCCGGAATATTTTCGGGGCATTATATTAAACAACTGTAGAGGTGTAAAATGGTTTTGTAAGGGCCGGTTAATGACCATTTCGTTATTACATGTTCGATTATATGGTAGCTCATACGTGTAGTTATCAAGCATTTTCATTAAAACGTTGGCATGTGCGTGTGCGACATTATCTTTTGAATAGTTTTGGGAAAGAAGTAAAGATTCGCTGAAACTGTTTTCACACATTCTCATATGATGAATGAATCCATCGTTCACCCCTAAATTGATTATACCTAAGACCACCGATTTCGGAGTTCTGAGCATGATCTCGTTGCTCTAAACACGGAAGTTGTCGTGCATATTGCTGCTCACAAGTTGAAAGGGATCTGGTCGACAGATGTCACAATAAGTGTATCTCTATACTCTGTTACGAAATATCTTTGACACCAAGAAAACATTGTGACTGGAGTGCAGAGGTTTTGCAGAGCCATCCTTGAAATCTTCAAAACCTTTGAACCAGAGACGGCTCTCCATTGATGACAAGTCGGTTGTGCTCCCGACCAATGTTATTATTAATGTGTCACTGGAGGGTAGAGTGTGCCCGAAATTACTAGAAATCGTCTGAAAAATAGTTGGATTTTTGAATTCGAAGGATTTATTCATCTTCACTTTTGGGTATGACATGGATATTTGAACTTCACGTTGCCAAGGCCGTGACTTTACGCAGAACGGGAGAAAGTTAACTTGAAGGTAACACTTCAAATGGAAACCGTGCATATATAGGCACGGCCTTCGTGTTAGCCAAGTTTTAGTCGAGTTGTTTGCGTAACTTGTTGATTGTAACCAATATAAATATTGGTCGTTTTGGTCTTTTATAGAGCTATTTAACGACCTTATCAGCCCTGGAATTAGTTGTCGAAAAATAATCGGATGCTCAATTTCCTTTGGCATATCGGGCCCATAATAGTTGTCGATTAGAATGAGTCTGTGTCGAGCTCCAAATACGGAGGTGATGTACGTCAGCTCATCTAGTGGCAACATCATTAAACTTTTGTAAGTTTCAAAGTCCCTTGGGATACCTTTGAATTCATACAATTGTTTAAAGTCACCGAAGAAATTCTCACCAAGCTTTTCTAATTGCTGTAACCAATAATCCATTAGACGGGAATCTATGTGTGTTGGGGCATTAGCAACTGCACAGTTGGAATCACACAAGCATATCACAAGAATTATCGAGTACATCCTTCGGACAGGCATCTTTTAAAAAATATGACTAAACTGTGTACTGATGGAACTCCACAAATTTACACGTAGCCCGTAACACAAAGGAAGAATACTAATATTTACCAAACGTTGGTTCATGCACAAGTTTTTAAAATTTAAGGAATTCCATGAAAATTTCTACATTTAGCAGGGAGAGTGATGTTTTGTGGAACGGCAAATCAAAATATTTCTATTTTTTTTTAATTTCAGTGGTATTTGGAACTCCAGTTGCTAGAGAGAAATTTAGTTTTAATCACTCAAAATTTTCCAGATATCACCATTTATATGGAAATGGCTGCATTGACAATTTACTGCTTTCTGCCATCCAATTTTCGCCAATACACTAAAAATATATTGTTTCCCGATTCAGGTAATTTTTCGAATCTACCTTAACTAAAACCAAGGTACCCCTTTTTACATGGAAATAAATACTTTTTCCATTTTACATGGAAATATGGAAAAATTCATGTAAAAATGGGAAAATGTATTAAATATTTTTTAACATTGAGCCGGAAATCATATGGCTTTGTTTACATTTCGAAAAAACTTTTAAAACTTTGCAAAACCAATTCTAAATTGCATATATCGATTGTTTACTACATTCAAAAGATTTTAGTAGTATTTAGATAGTAAAATTATAATAATTTGAGCTATTTTTATATTTTTTACATGAATTATTTTTTAACATGTAAAAACTGCAGCCGAATATTATCATGTAAAAACATGAATTTTTCCATATTATTCCATGTTACATGTATTTACATGTTCGTACCTTGACTAAAACCTTATTCCATGAAAAAACCAAACAGCTTCAAAACTGTACATATTTTACGGCAGAAACTTTCAACTTTAAATACGCAGAAACACGTATACTTCAAGCAACACAAGACGAATTACTTACTGCGCAGTTTGTTACGCTTTGAGTTAAAATCGGGTATGGAAATGATACGTTCCTAGCAAGTTTCAACCTCATTGGCTTGGCAGGATATTTTAATTATTTTAGCTTTATGTTTTTCCCAAAGAGAGTATTTTTGGCCTCTTATTCTTGTTTGTATGATCGAAGTGAGTAATCCTCTTTCGTTGAAGCACGCAATACTGCTAAAAGCATACTCGTGGCTTTAAAGTGCTGGATGTGAGCAAAGCAGTTGAAACTTTAAAGGAAAGAAACCCATTTTGTTAATTACCTGAAAGGAAAAACAACTGGGGAAAGGGTTGTATTCTGCGTGAGTTGACTTACTTGACCAGCATAACGCTATTCTTACAATCAAGTGCTTTCTGTTTTTATTAGGTTGTTCTAAATTTCCTCCTAAAGGCAATTAGTAGCTATTCTTCAGTATACCAAACAAAGTTCAAAGCCTTTGACAGTAAAAGGTATATTCAATTAAAACCTCCAAGCTTTAATGCAAAATTTAGTATAATTTCTTTTAAAATTCAAATTTAATGTTGTTATGCGCAGCAATCCTGTAATTTTTACAATTAAAAATACATTAACAACTAAATAACATCCCTGCAAACTTTTTACTTTAAACTACAAACAAAATTTTAGTATTATTAAAATACATACTAGTACAAGAATTGTTTAATAAACCTTAATAGATATAAAGCAATTTCTTTGAAATGCATTTATTATTTTAATTGAGAACGCAAATACAAAATTCAAATTTCTTGTACTTCTATCTCTATTTGTATGTATTATCTCCAACATAACAACTTAATTGTTTAGCCCACTCATAAGGTTGCCTTTGTGAGTACGTTCTAAAACTCAAATTACTAGTACGGCCAAAAATTTAAAAATAAAGCCCCTTATTACAACAACGCTGACCACAGCTCTACAACCTTGAAAATACTTTTAAAATTTTAATTTTCACAAATAAAATTTTCATGATTAACAAAACTTTTGGTGCGGATACGCGCATTACTTTCACACATTCTTTCTTTATTCTTTCCCCCGCATTTTACAACGAAGAAGTCAACGATATACTTTAGACAACACTCTTCATTTAACTTCTTCCTATTGGTAAATTGATGTCTTGGCACGTAATTGAGATTTTAAGGAAATATTTTGAGGAAATCTAATCACTAGCACGGCAAAAAATCAAAAGTGAAGCTCTTAAATATATCACATCAACCACTGTCGTACAGTGTTAAAATTATCTTTTAATCCCATCCTGAATTCCCTGGACTAGAATTTTCAAGAGTGTTAAAATATTTGGCACAGATATGCGCTTCACATTCTACTCTCTCATCCTTACTGATTGATGTCCCAGCTCTTTCCAACAAAAATGTCCACCAAATACTCCTCACACCACTCTTCATTTAACTTCTCCCTCTTGATAAATTGATGCCCCGGCACTTAAATGAGATTTAAAAAGACATGTTTTCAATTTATTTGAAAATATTAAATTGACTTCATAATATATATAATTACAAACCAAATACAATGTTTTCATTAAAACTCAAGCTTTAAACGTTATAAAATTACTGACCTATTTTGTTTTAATTTTAATTTATCTGAATGTGTTTTTAAACTAAATGCTACCAGATTAAAGGAAAATTGATTGAACTCAACAAATTTATTAAAACAAACCAATTGTATTTGTTTCACCACAACTCAAGATTTAAAACCAAACTAATGACACACTTAATTGAATATAGTGAGCCTAATTTTAGAGTAATTACAGGGTTTCAAACTCATCACAGAGAAACCTGAAGTAGAAGTTGGCAAAATTTACGCAGTAGATATTTAGCATGTCAGATTTGTGGTTGAAAACAAATTTCTGTGCTAGGCTGCATACACTTTGAGAACTCGACTTATTCATACATAAAGAAAGGTACTAATAATCGTTGCGAATCTTTGACCTCAAATATTTGTTTCAGTCAGTGTTCTTGTAAATATAATATTTTTACATAAATAAGTTAACAATGGCTCATGTCCTGAGTAAAATTCTATCAAAACAAAAATGCAAACAATCTCTGTACATGTGACAGAATAACATACCTTGTTGCTACAGATTTGTATATCAACAACCACTATTGTAAAAAAGATGTTGACTTCACTTTATATTCTGAGTTACAAAATTTATAAATTAATATTCTCGTTTATGCCCCATTTCCGATGCAGTGGGACAAAGAATTTTCAAAATATACTGTTCATACTTATCATTCAAAAAAACATTGGGTGACTTCAACAATTATGCTTGCATGTTCTACACTAGTTGCATTAACTTGTGTTTTTAATAGTGTATATTTTGGACTCTTTAAAACTGACAAAAACTATACTCGATTACATTTTGTTATCCAGTTTCTATTATTTTCCATTGTAGCAGTATGCCAAACAATTGGATTCTTTGCGTTTAGAAATCGCAATCAAGCAATCACCATACAGAAAATACTACAAATGGAAACCCAGCTTTTCTTACAGTTCCTTAAACTGTTTATGTGTAAAGTATCATCAAAGGAGGTCAATTTTAAGAATTCAAAAGCGGGATATTTCCTCATAAACTTATCAATTGGTCTACCGTATGGTCTCTTCGTCATGGTTGTCATAGTGACTTTGGAGTATGATCCTCTATCGAATATTTTGGAACTGTTTCTTTCAGATCCATTGCATCGGTCAACGGAGGTGAATTTTTTGTCTTTTTTGGCACGACTTATTGCCAGTTTGTTGTCGTCCTTAGAAATTTTGAGACTGGAGTTTGAAATCTGTTTTGTATGTTTGGTGGTTGGGGAAAGTTTGATAAACGTATTATATTTTATGACAAAAATTAAAAGTTTTGACGAGTTTTGCCATTCATATAAACAACTGCTGATTCTTGTTCAAAATATAAGCGAAATATTTCATGTGGTTCCGTACATTGGTCTAAATCTCTTTTTTTGGAAAAATGTTGCTCAGTTTTGGTTGTGTGTTAAAGGGGTTCAAGAGATCTCCAGTATTTTGTACGTATTTATTATCGGAATAACAATAATAACTGCTTTTGGTCACTTAACCGTTATTTTATTTCTAAAATTAGTTTATAGTTCTTCTGTGAATACTATTCGGATACAAACAAAGTGTTTACACAAACAGAATAATAGATATTACAAAACTAAGGTTTGTTTAAGGCAAATAAAGATGTTGTATCCAGTAAGAATATATTATGGTCCGTTCATGAGTATTGATATAAGATTTGTAACAAAATATTTTGATTTGTTTTTAGACAGACTTAGCAGCAGTATTTTGGTTTTGTAGTCAACAAATGTCTAATGTTAGAATTTGAAACTGTATGTTATTTGATAATCTTTACCAAATTGACGTCGCCTTAAAACAAATAAATATTATCAAATGCTTAAATAGTTTACTTAATATGACAGATGATTATGTAATAAATAAAGTGTTTTGTAATGGAATTTGAAATATTCCTTTTATTCATGCAAATCATACACGAGACCTTTCATTGCCTTTAAGGCACACGATATCACAATAGGATTTGCCAAAAATGTAAAGGATATCGTGGAAGGGATAGATGAATTCCAAAACATGATTAAGGAAACAGAAGAAAAAGTAAATATTGTTTAAGCTAAGATGGCCCAGTTTCTTGATGAATTTCTTCCACAAGTTGAAACAATATATAAGGATATCAATAGGTGTAACCAGTAATCTTGCAGGAGTATCTCGAGTTGCATTATCCTTGTAACAATAGTGGGTAAGGAAAAAAGAAAAAATGAGAATTTATATTTATAAAATCACTGCAGATGTGGAGAATACGACAGAGTTTTAGTTAGCCTTTGATATTCAGGAGGAAGCTCTAACTGCTATGACCGATCTGAATGAGCATATAGAGCAATATGAGGGGAAAATAACATTTTCTGTCTTTATTGATATTTTAAACGTAGAAGATATTGCACTCGCAAGTGTCACCCATGAAGAATTACGGGGTGTCTTTACTCCTCTCAGATTTTATAATTGTGGAAGAATATCAATTTGCACTGCACGCTTTCAAGCAATGATGTGTTTCCAATTGCTTCGCTTTTCTTAAATGATCGAAAGGAGAGACGTAATTTGGAAATGTTTGAAAATGTCGACAATGTTTTAAGATCTATGAAAGAGGTTTTTCCATTTTTTATTTGGGAAAACAGGAAATGGGAGATACAGAAAAATGCTTTCATACTTTTTGTAATTTTATTCACAATTATTGTATCGTATACATACTATCCATAATTGCTTACGAATTCTTAGTTTGATATCGAAATACCAGTATGAAATGATTTTTTACTTGAGAATGAAAGAGTTTAGTTCAAAAAATTCCAACCTTTGAAATGACAGAATTTACATTTTTTAATTTACAGTAAGTGTTTCCAGCTCTTTGACTTACAGCTAACTGCAGCCATCATCAATTTTTTTGCTGTCAAATTTCCTATGATTCGCATAGGGCATATAAAATGTACTCATTCGAAAGCTCAAAAAGAATGCATATTTCTTCTCGTCTACATAAAATTTCAATATTCACACTACCCATAGTGGAAAAGGAACGCCAATAATGAGAAAACCTCCAATCGTAAATTATATTAGTGCAGGCCAATTAAACTGATTTTGTTACATTTCTCATGCTGGCACTTTCCAGCATTTGATACTTAATTCATATATCTTAACCATCTTGGAAAGAAAAAGAGAAATTGAACGTTTTATTGCTACAAGTGTCAAGTACGTAAAATTAAAAATATATTTTGTAATTAAGGCATTCAGTTAACATAGCGTATTCTCAGCAACTTGCATTTTATGCAAACTGTTTCGAAAATTACGGAGAGCGGTTTATTGATCAAGTGAAAACATTGAGTGAGCTATTTTTTAGGCTTAAGACACAACATTATGAAATTTATTTTGCAGATATAAATTTACCTTTTCTACGTTGTCTACAAAAATAGTTACGATTTAAAAATTATTTAGATCAAAGACAATTACAATTTTAATTGAAAACGCAATTCAAAAATTATATTTTCTACATTAGTATTTATCCTCAATTAACTAACTTGTATTCATTAGAACTCCTTTTGTAACCATAATTAAACCATTATTTGAACGTATCAGATTGGACTCATAATATATATAGCCACGGATCAATTATTCCGTTTTCATTAAAACTCAAGTATTAACCGCTATAAAGTTAATGGCTTATTTTGCCTTAATTCTATATTATCTAATTGAGTATTTAAAAGAAATGTTTCCAATTTAAAAGAAATTAGATTGAACTCAACAAATTTATTGCAACAAACCAATTACATTGATTTCTTTGCAACTCAAGATTTAAAACATAAAATTAATCACTTCTTTTAATTTTTTCTATTTTGAGCCTAATGAATGTGGTAAAGGATCTAAAAGGCATATCACAGAAAACCTTGAAATAAAAGTTTATATTCTAGAGAAATGCGACTTGTGGTTGACACCAATCTTCTGTGCTAGGCTACATAAACTTTGAAAACTCAATTTATTCATAAATAAAGAAGAGGTACATTAACCTTCGCATACCTTCAAGCTCAAGTTGTCAGTCGTTGTGCTTCTACAAATTATGTTATTACACAAATATGTTAAAATGCTCATGTTCTGAGTAAAATACCATAAATACTCAAAACCGGGAAGATTTTTTAAACACGTGACAGAACAACATACCTGTCTTTATAGATTCATACATCAAAAACCATTATTGTCAAAAAGATGTTGACTTCACTTCATATTCAAAGTTACAGAATTTATAAATTTATATTCTCGTTTATGCCCCCATTTCCAATGGAGTGGAACCAGGAATTTACAAAATACACTGTTCAAATTTATCATTTTAATGATCTTTCCCAATTTTTTGTCCCGTGCCAGAGCTCATTCCTATTTTTTGTTCCGTGCCAGAGTTCATTCCCATTTATTATCCGGTGCTAGAGATCATTACCATTCTTTATTATGTACAGTTATTAAGTGCCAGTGATAACTGGTACTTTCTGAGAATGATGGTGGGGGGTGGGTAAATGTCTGTCTGTCTGTCCG
>JAQIXX010001238.1:0-36631 GCA_034700605.1 Willowsia nigromaculata
CGTGTTTTCACATCGTGTTGCACCAAACACGACACGATTTAAAAATCTCCAAATCGTGTACACGTTTCCAGTACTAGTTCAGTCATGTAGGCTGTGAAAGGGTATATAAGGTAAGTATGCATATATTTAGCGATTGGATTTACACAAACGTAAATATAAGCTGTTGCAGCAGAAGTAATAAACTAAATTACTTTATTTTATTAGTGGACTAAGCCGTGTGAGACAAATTGACACACAAAAAATCATATGAATATTTTCATATGATCAATCCTATATATCCTTTCCCAAGCGTGTTTTGAAAAGAAATGATAAAACTACATATTAATATGTAATGCTTGTGATACGTCATAATGTCCATTTCTTGACCTTTTATCCAATATTGAGAATTCATATCGCATTTTGAATTGAAACGTAATTTTTGTGTGTGAAAGCTTTGCTTTCTTTGTTACATAAAAAGTCATAATCACACAGAGTTTCCCGATTGGAGGATAAAAATATTTTAAGACAATTTTTGTCTATTTGTTTTTTGGCAAATGTAAAGTCCATTTATACAAGCATACACAAGTACACGCGTGTAGCCAAGAAAAAAAATGCAGAAAAAAGGATTTTGAAACCTCTCAAGTGTTCAAGCAACAGAGAGGAGCCGAGAGGCGCCTTTTTCTCTCTTCATTCTTTATTTATATCCAGAAAGAAAAGGGGAGTAGATATTTTAGATACGCATATTAAAAGACGTGCTTTTGTCAAGTTAAAGTCTGAGAATCCTTACATTACACAAAACGAACACTGTATACGTTATAGTTTTTACCAAAATCACATTTTATATGGTTTTAATATAGGTTTCATTTAAATCAATAAACATGTACGTTGGACTTTTGATATTATATTTTATGTTTGTTACGCAAAAGTGTAACGCACAGGTTCATATAGGCCACATTCTACATGTATTTTTCCATTTATACGCACTGACATATCATTTACATTGGCTGGTTGGATGAGCGCCTTTCTTTTAATGATGAATGACCATTGACCAATGTTTATAATAGACTTGGTAGAATTTGCGCTACATTTTAGGAGATTACTTAATTTGTCGAATGTAATAAGTTATAAATATTAATATTTTTTAAATTAATAGGTCATGTAAGTGGTTATAATACACACAGTCCACCCCCCGATAACCTGTCTCTGAGGAGCCTTGCAGGAGAAGGAAAGTCAACATGTAGCGAGTCACCCCAGCCTTCACGAGATTTGAGCCCAACAGGCTCAATAGGCTTTCCAACGCTCAGTTCAGCAGGACAAAGTGACAGCAATGAGCTTCGGGGAAGCTCCGGCAGTAGCAGCAGTAGCAAGCGGAAACAGCGACGATACAGGTCTTTACCTTTCAATATTCCTAAACTTATTATTATGAACTTCAGCTTATGGTGAAATAAAACAATAATGCCTCCCAAAAACAGAACAACTTTTACAAGCTACCAACTCGAAGAGTTGGAAAGAGCCTTCCAGAGGACCCATTATCCTGATGTGTTCATGAGAGAAGAGTTGGCATTGAGGATTGATCTAACAGAAGCAAGGGTGCAAGTTTGGTTTCAAAACAGGTAAGTTTATTTAGAGGTGAACACTTTTTTTCAGAATGAAATTTATGATAAATGAAAGCTAATTATTGCATCTATCTTCAGACGAGCAAAATGGAGAAAGCAGGAGAAAGGTCGTATGTTGTCTCCAACACCTCCTTTAATGCACAACCATTCACAAATGTCACTTCGTGGACCAGGTATATTTTGGTATCATTGTATTTTTTCCGAACGATACGTAGTTTTATATAAAATAATAAATCGCTGTTTGGAATATTTTAGAATCATCTCCTTCCCATGCATCACCCCCTCTTCATCCCTCACTTCATCCCCAGCACCCGGACAACTTACTCCTTCATTCACATTCGGACCCCACCCTGGCCCATCAAATGTGCGGTGGTGGACAATCGACTCTTGCCCATCATAACCGTGGAATCAACTCTTATCTGGGATTTGACTGGTCTACTTCCCTTCTATCTGCATCCGTTGCTGCAGCTGCAGTCGCTGCTTCGACTAGTCCAATGCCCATGCCGCTATCAATGCCGGCACCTGTTACCTCCCCATCAAGAATGTCATCGTTTACCTTGAGCCCTCCACCAGGCTGTTTTCTCAGCCAAAGTGACCACATGCACGCGTATCACCCGAACAATAATGGGGTCCTAGGCCATCCCCATATTTCTTCAGGTCTCGATCCAGATCCCTTAATTTCAGTGGGATCAGCGTTTCTTGGAATAGGAACTGGTGCGTCTGTTGGTTTAGGGGGAGAGAAAGGTGAACATAATAACTCGAGTAATAACGAAGATTCCGGCAGTGTGTTGCTTCCTATCCATCCAGACCGAGATTTATAAAAATGTACTTAAAAAATGCTGGTCATTAAACATTCTGGTCAACAAACCAAAATCTCGGTACATATATCACATCTCGTATTTGATTATTTCATCATTTGGGGTGATCTGAAACAACTCATGTTTGGTACTCGAAAGCAGAGGAATAATAACACAGATTTTGGGATTTTTAAAAAGAATGAAACAGTGTTTTAATAATGTTCATTAGCATGATTAAGATAAGCTAATATGTATCAAATGACATAAGTGACAGGTCATCGTATTCATTCTCAGTATCAGGCAGGCTGTAATCCGGAATGGGACACACGTTTCTTGCGTCATAATCTTCCATGCATTCGTAAGCGGTAGGATCTCTTTCTTTCTTTGAAACGTCTCTTTTCCTTCTCGCGTTGTCCTTCTTAGGTCGTGGGAGGTCCCAAGGATAAGCAGATTCCAAACGACTAAACATAGCGCAGTACGCAACAGAATCCATAAGATCCACTGCGTCACCCAAAAATCCTGTGTAGATATCTGGTTTCAATTCTTTCACACTAAACCTAAACACGATAAATCAAGGTTTAGGAATTGTGATTTTTTAAGAACTAAAAGAAAGTTCATCAATTGCTTACCACATATCATTCACATCATTGGTAAATAAGGACAACATGATTGTAGTGAAGCGATGGTGGTCATTGTAACTTTTCTTGAAGTAGGGGAAACAAGCGGAATGAGCATGAACGAAAACTTTCCATACAGTTTCCACAATTGGTTCATTTTCCCGAGAACCTTGTTCGTGGCCTAAAGTCAGTTCCAAGACCTGATCAAACATTTCGTATGAACCATGCACCTAAAAATGAATGTAGAATGAATTGATGTAATTTGCGTTCATTCAATCAGTCAGTTCATATACAGAAATATAAGGTATCATATTTTAATATTAACGTACGATTGGGGCACTTCCGTTACAACTCACTCCCGGCTTCCCAATCCTTTCTAAAAATGGATACAATGTAATGTTATTCAGACAATCATTCAAAGCGTCCATAATCCTCTCTGAAGTGGCAAAATCAAGAAAGGAATCCAAGTATCTGAGATGGTTCTTCTGGAGAGACTCAAAAGCTCCGACAGAGATGTCATAATGATCATCCGTAACATAATGATCTGGACAAGCCTTTTGCTGAATTTGCTTAGCCAGCTCAAGAAATTCAAAAGCTGGGGAATACGCTAGCGAGCTTTTGTCCCATAGCTTAGGTTCCCGAATACCCAATCTCACTTGAGCTCTGAATGTCATAAAGTTCCAGATTTCAGAGTTGATAATTGGTCGATCAACTGTAGTGAAATCTAAGCCTTGGTTCTCATCAGCCTCCATTCCCGTTTCATTTCCTTGATTTCCGGCGGTTGCATTCGCGTCCAGGCTTTGAGCCGCATCCAGAAACACTTTACCCAACTTGGATGCACCATCTGCATCTCTTCTAACACGCTTAGGAGCTACTTCACCATCCAAGCAAGACTCCACATCAATGTCTTCATTCCTCAAATATGGAGTACACATAAGGGGCGATATGATTTCATCTTCGTTGTAGCACCATTCATCGGTCAACCGATATTCATCATAAATGGAATGCTTGAATATGCAATAGTTTGTCACAGTGGAGTCCAGACTGTATGGCTTCAGGCAAAGCTGTTGGTTAGGTAATCTCCATGATTGCTTGCCTGTGGTTATTACAACAGGAAATCCTGAGGAAACAAAGTAAACCGATGGAGGGATCCCCCTTTCTGTTACGAATTTGCCTCCAATGGAGGACATCCTTTGATCGAGTGCTACTGCAGAAGACGTATACAGCGATTCTTCCACTGGAGAAATTAAGGAGGCTTTATGAACCTGTGGGTTTCGGAAAATTACTGTCACAATTTACACAATTTAGAGACCACCAAGAACTAACTGTTAAAAAATTTATACCCGGAAGTTGAGTCTTATGCATTGCCCATGAGTTGCTCCGAGAATGGCATTTGCAAACGCGCAATCTTGCTCATAAAATATCCATCTATGATGGAAATAAAACGCAAGATTGGAAATTGGAATACATGCAAGTAAAAATGCTTAAACCACTTACAATCCTGTGAGACACACACACGAAATTTCCAAACTATTAAAAACTGCACCCCCACTACATTGATCTCCATACAATGAAACCGTCTTATTTTCATTTTTTAAATGCAATTCTAAACTCGATAGGCCAAGTACCAAAGTAGAAGAAAATATATTAATAGTCACAATTAAAATGGCAAAGACCAGTCTCATTTTGAAAGCCATATATTAGTAAATTATGCAATAAAAATATGCATGATTTTCAGCGTGATTAAATTTGATTCTATGAAAAGAATGAGTCAATTTCAAACTTTTGAATTATATTTTATTTTACAATGAAGAAATGGAAGCTTTATCCATTAAATCGCACAATTCGTTTCGTAACATAGTTGTAAAGACAAAGAACGATCATGACCATGAACGAACTATACATAAACATTAATTTTTATTGCAGATTGCGCAAGCGATATGCATAAAATACATTTAGTAAATTTTGTTTTGTGCGTGTTTTGGTTCCTTGTCATTAAATTCAAAATTGAAATACAAGAAAGTGATGGCTTCAATAATCGCTGTCGGAAGAATCTCCATCTCCTCCATCTCCACAGAGTTCACGGTATTGAGCTGTGATTAATTGTGTGATTGCTCTGAAAGACAATTAAAGGATTTTAGTACATGAACATTTTTTGCCATCAAACGAAATAAAATCTTTAAAAAAAGTGTCTCGTACCGAAGTAGCGCTCCTTCTCTTGATAACTGATTCCAACATGTTGGTCCTGGATTTACAATCTTTTCCTCTAAAAGCTTATCTAAATGCTTCCTCAGAGCCTGGATTAGCTCAAATACAGGCTTGTCGATTGCAAACTCGAGTGTATCATCCACTGACAAGATTTGCCAATTGCTTTCCCTTCTGTACTTTAAACTTCCACCGAAGAATATCAAGGGAAACGGTGAGACCATCGTTGTATCATAAAGTAATACTGACTTGCTTTTCATCTTCTCGTAATACACCAAATATTGACTCTCAAAATCTCTAGCTTTTGAATTCACTGATTTTGGATGAAACTCCACTTTCCCATCTTCTTTGGTTGAGACTTTAGGATACGAATACCCCATTTCACCGGTCACTCTGTCCCTTCTCTTTTTTACAAAAACTTTGGCCACATTAGGATAAAGACCGGCGCATATTATTGCCTGAATCAATCCCACATTAGCAGAATGAATATTGCTCGTAGGGTCTTTACAGTTGTCACTCGTTAGGAACTTCATGTTGTGCAAGTGTTGAGCAAATTGACCTTTCATGTTACTCAGCATCTGAAGAGTATTTCCTGACAAGTAATTTCGACGGCAGTAGTCATGCTCCCGTCGCTGATCGCAAGCCTTCTGCCAGCCTTCCATTGCATAAACGATAGCAAGATGGTCACTTTTGGTGTCATTAGATAATTGCACCCTGATACGATCCACGTTTTTCTCCTGTCCAAGAGGAATGTAAAATGGATCTTTGAATGTTAATGCGGCAGCCACTGTAGTGATTGGGTCCACACAACTGAAGATTCCTGCCATTAATATCATTTTCCCTGTGTGGGGGTCCATAGGAAGATGGGATAAATGGAAGCCTAAAGGTGTTAAATTCTCTTCACCATCCAAAGCATTTATTTGAATCAGGCGTTTTACAGCTAGTTCCACAGATTTTGGAGATGGTGGGTCCATCAAACGCCTCAAAAATTGTGCTGCTAATCCTAGTTTCAATGTTTTGATTTGAAGCACTACCTCGTCAAGTCGAGTCCTTAATATTTCTGGTTTCTTAAAGCTTTCCAAAGCCATATGCCTTGCCTTGCTGTAGAGATGGAAGCAAATGCCTTCTTGAACACGGCCAGCTCTTCCCTTTCTCTGAGTTGCGTTTGCCAAACTGACCCATTCTGTATCCAGAGATTGGATATTTCTGTTCAAATCAAAGTTTGTAATTTTGATTCTTCCTCCGTCGATCACATACACAATATCATCAATTGTTATGCTAGTTTCTGCTATGTTTGTAGCAATTATTATTTTCCTTTTTCCAGGAGGTGGTCGACTGAAGACATCTCTTTGATTCACGGTTGGCATCAAGGAGTGTAATGGGATCATTGAGCATGTTGTAGGGTTGAATTTCCCACTATCCCTCAGTTGATTGTTCAATTTAGAAATCTGGTCCCACCCCGGTACAAAAATTAGAACTGCTCCATAATTTTTATCTGTCTGACAAATGTGGATTAGAAGACTCTCTATTAAATCCAAGTTGAGTTTCTCCGACTCTGGTTTTCTCAGCTCGTTGATGACATGAGGTGAATACGTCCTTTCCCTTTCTAGCTGCCTTAGATGAGATGATAACATAGCTTGGAATTCATCTTCTTCCGTTGGATTATAGCCACGCTTATTATGATAGCCTCCACGGCCACCACCACGTCCACGACCACCTCTTTGGTAAGGTTGCACAGGGCCCGAATTGCCATCCTGACTCTCAAACACGAAGCGAGTTCTCTCTAGGACATCTTCCAAGTAATATTCTTGGACGGGATACGTAAAGCCTGGGATGTTGAAGCAAGGAACATTGCCGAAATATCTGTTCAATCAAGAAAATAACATTTAATTTGTGAATTATAAATAATTATTCTATCAAAGGAATAACAAGAGTAGACGCGTACTTGGAAAATTTATCCGCATTGATTGTAGCACTCATAAGAATGATTTTCAGATCAGGACGAATTTTCATAAGATCCTTTAAAATTGCCAACAGGAAATCGGATAGCACATCCCGTTCATGAATTTCATCCACTACTATATGACTGCATTTACTAAGTCTTGGATCATCTTTTAAATACTGAAACACAACGCCTGTTGTGCAGAACAGAATGGTCCCCCGTTTAGCAGTTGGCATCCGAGATTCAAGACGAATACAATAACCTACGGATTTTCCTATTCTCTCATCCCTTTCCTCTGCGACTCGCTCAGCGACGGATATAGCGGATATTCTTCTCGGTTGAGTACAAACTATGCGGCACTGTGACCCATTTCCTTGTCTTATTAATTCATCTAAAATTAATTGGCAACATTGAGTTGTTTTTCCACATCTGCAATTTTAACAAAGTATTTTTTACACAATTTTTTCAACAGAGAAACTAAACTACACTAACTGTTTAGTTTAATTTATATTTATACCCAGTTTCACCGGAAATGACAACTACTTGGTTCTCAGCTATCAATTTGAGGAATTCATCCTTATGTTGGTATGCTGGTAATTTCTCTCTAAACTCCATCATTCTTTGATATTTCTGACTTTGCCTTTTCTTATCAATCTCCTCCCTCAACGATTCGTCCAATTCAGGAATCCTAGATAGCTCTTCATTTGGTTCTTCTTTAATAAATGTCCCATCGGCAGCCAATGCATTATCAAAGAGATTTTGTCGATAACGCTTCATAAAATCAGAATCAGCGGCTTTGACAGGAGACTCTTTATGATCTAGTTCTCGAACTAGCTCTCCTATTTTGACTCGGGTTGCAGGATCCAGCTCTACACGAGGCTTTAAATTCAATTGACAAATACGATAAGTTCCAAGTCATGTTTGAGACATGAAGGATCTGATAGACCACTGAATAGGTTTCTGTCATAATTTACTTACCAATGAATCTTTCTTATTCTTCCCGGCTCTTGCTGCATACCACATTCCAATTTCTCTTCCTTTTAGATGGGGAGGAGGACGGTCACGTTCCACACCGCCATGTTCATCAGACGTTGATTGATTTCTGCCACCACCTCCTCTCCCTCCTCTTCCTCCTCCTCCTCCACCTCTGTACCCAGAAAACCCACCGCGACCCCCTCTTCTAAACCCTCCTCCGCGTTGAGACATAATACCTGCATTAACGGTCATAAAGGTAAAATATACGCTGTAATTAAAAGTCTAACCTCTGTCATTTGTCATCGATGATATTACATGAATTTATACTATGAGCTCGAAATATTGACAATTTATGGAATATACCTGACAATTTTTGAACTACAGATAGCGAAGATGAAGGATGAAGACAAAATAGTTCACTAATAATCATCAATCAGTAACTGATGCCACTAATACTCCTACTGATCTTTGGTTAAAAGTAGGTTTGTCCGAACTTTCATGCACTCGGTAACAACCAGCTGCAGCTCACATATGACATTTTATTTTATGCATCACGAAAAATTTAGAAACTTGAAACCTTGTAATTATGTCCTTTAGCAGGAAGATAAAATATTTGACTAGAATTTTAGGGGATTATTAGACACGCAAAATTACCATTACGTTATCTAAACTGATGTTTTAACTTACTTTATTGACAACTGGCAAGTCAGATCGAAAAATGTAATGTAAATGCAATGTTTACAAAACACAGCTTGCTATTTACTCGCACCTTTTTTCAAGCACTACACGTTGCCCCATAACAAATGCTTCGTTTTTCTCTTCGCAAGAGCGAGTAATTTCTTTGTTTCGGATTATGACGAATGACGATGTAGTTGGTTGAGGTTGATGACACGGCTAAATGTGGTTTTTAGATGAATTTCAAATGATTTACAAACACATTGATGGATTACATTTTAACCTTTACTCCACATTTCAGTAACTTTATTTTAGCAATAAAAATTATCAATATGAAATTAATCAACATTTTTTATAATTTTGTTTGAAAAAACGGTGGTGTTTGTTGAATGCCTACAACTTTTGGGAACTTGTTTTTTTTTTCTTTTGTAGTTGGTAGTTAATAAGCATAAATTATCATAAATAAAAGTACATTAACAAACCGAACAAGAAATTAACACCGAGAATTTAGCGGAGCTTTTTACAACCATAACAGTATGTTTGTTACATTTACGAGGTTAACGTTTAAAAACCTTATCACATGAACATAAAATTAGAAAAACAATTCATGAAATGACAGTATAACAGTTCAAATAATAAACTTCATCCCAACATTCATTAAGATCGGACGTACTAAAAACGAAAATGGTGGACTATGTACATTGATAATTATTATCCTAGGTCTACTATTTAAAATTAAACCGCTGCTAATTTTACATTAATAGTTTGTGTACTGAGATACATCACTTCACTGAGGAGGAGCGGTTCCGGGGAACGCGGCTTGTGGAATTATGTTTGCCTGACCAGGAAGAGTGAATTGGGGCCTGAAGGGGGCGAGATTTGTACCACCTAGACTGCTGCCTTGATAGCCCATCGGGAACTGGGAACCGATACTCCCTGAAACAAACAAAGATGCTTAAAATTAATGTTTACACTATAAAATTACCAGACACATTTTGTACAAGACGGTTATGAGCTTACCTGTAACTGAAGAGGTAGCAGTGCTGCCACTTGCTGCCGATGTACTGGCAAGCCTGGACAAGATCTGTCGTTCAGACATTTGTAATCGTTGGGCAACAGGAGGAATCCTGGCCAAAGTAGCTGGCAATCTGCTTACGTCGGACTTCATATCCGACAACAACTCCTCAAGCTGGTTGAGAACCTGCAAGAGCACAAAAGATTTTAAAATATTGACTTGAGGTCACATTATCACGTATGTATGTCTTTGAAAGGATTTTAACTCGAAATTACCTTGTGCAAAACTGCATTAGCAGGCTTGTTACCAGCCAAGCTTTCCTTTGCCAAATGCTGATGTGATTCAGCCAAACATTCAACCTCTGCAAATCGTGAGTTGAGTGCCATTGATTGATGAGTAGTATCCTGGCTAAGGTTTAAGTATGCAGCTCTTCGTAGCTGTTCTTCGATTACCAATGCTTGCTCCAAAAGCTGTAAAAATAACAATGAAAGGAAAATTTTAATTCTGATTCATACAACACAACACAACTAATTTTTCCATAATTCAACCTTAAAAGGCAACTGACCTTGAATCGACGAGCTAGGAACTTGTTCTTGATTTCCAAAAAGTTCCCTTTTCCCATATCCATCTTGAAAGGCTCGTTGATGATGGCGTACCGTGGATCATTTTGGATATCCTGCCAGCGTCCATAGCCATGATTGACTACTCCAGCCAAAAGCCAATAATCATGACGTCTATGCCAGATCTCATACTCTCGTCCAGGTACAGCGGCTTTTTCTTCATTCTGCCACAACGTATGAAGCTCAGTAAAGCCTCCGTCGGCAATGTTAAACATGAACTTTCTCTTCTTGCCCGGTTCATCTGCCTTGGGTTGATCTTTGTCCTTTTCTTTCTCCTCAGTTTCAGACTTGGCCTCTTCCTTTTCCTTCTCGACTTTTTTCTCTTCTTTCACTTCAGCCTTGGCGTCCTTATCCTCAGACTCAACCTCCATCTTTGAGTCTTCCTTTTCTTTCTTCTTTTCAGTTTCCGTCTCTTCCTCTTTCGAGGGTGAAGCCTTTGAAGTTTCCTCCTTTTCATCTTTTACATCAACGTCCATCTTCTCTTCTTTCTTCTCATCGCCTTCCTCTTTCTCCTCACCTTCCTTCTCAGACTTTTCGGCGGATTCTTCTGCAGGCTTCTCAGAGCTTCCTTCCTTTGTCTCTGCACCTTCTTCCTTGGGCTTAACTGCTTCAACACCTTCAACTTTGCCATTTGCCTCTTGGTCTTGAGCTGCGGCTGCTGCAGCTTCAGCTGCTTCCGCGGCTTGTTTAGCTAAAAGTTTTTCAATAACTTCTGGCATACTGTAAAGTCCATTGATGTGTTCAAATTCTTGGACCTTCTTTCGAATGAGAGACATGACGCCGATTCTGGTGAGAACGTGCTGACGACTTAAACCTTCTCGAGGTACGCCATCAGCGAATGTTTCGGTGTTGTCAGCGCCAGGTTCACACAAATGTCTCATGAATAGTGAGACATACGCTTTGAAACATTTCTCAGACTTGCCCCGCAGATCTCGAACCAGCCATTGAGTATTAAATGCGTCCTGAGGCGGCATTCCGTAACGCATAATTGCATTGAGGAAAGCTTTCCGTTGACGAGCATTAAAACCAAGGACCTAAAAGATGAAACAGAACAGATTAGTGATTTACAAATCAATCATCAATCACGATAAGATTTTAACTATTATGATTGTTGTCAGAACACTCCTTTAACAGGACCCATAACCCTTACAAGGCCCTGTCCTAATAATGTTCTAGTTATTTTTTGTTTCGTTTTGAAAATCTCAAATGTAAGTGCCCATTTGTGATTTGTTTAAAAGATGATAAAATCTACCGAAACAATTATGTTTGATAGGCTAACAAAAATTTTGATGTAACTTACTTCAATGTTTCCACCAACTCTTGCCAGAAGGGGTGGTAGTGGTCTATCCCGTTCTTCACGACGTTCCATTCCACGTCTTCTCCGCCGAGTACCAGCTTCCGCTGTAAACAAGAATATCAAATTTTTAATATCACGCAAAAAAAAAAATATATCAAGTATTTCAACAATACTCAACCCAATTACAACATGAAAAGTTTAACTTACTACCATCATTTTCGAAGTCATCATCATCCCTGTCCTCATCTGAGGGGGCGGAAAAGTCTGAATTGTACTCGGAAACATTGTCCTGCCATGTGGTATCCTCCCTTCCATCGTTTGTATCGTTGTAGTTAACCTGCTTCCTGATACGTTTTCCTTTACCTAACGACCTTGCCAAGTCCTCTTGCTGTTGCTCGTAATGGTGTCGCAATAGTTTTTCCCAGTATGCTGGGTCCGTATTTTCAGCTTCTTGTTTGATCACCTCTGTCTCAGTTTCCTCTTCTTCTTCGCCATCCTTTGTAGCATAAGAAGCCACTTTGAAAGAGGAGAGGTACTCATTGGCCCAGTTCTCTTTTTGCTCGATGCCCTCTTTAGATCGATCCAATAGATCACGGATAGCTTCGTCGGTGTAGTGAATGGTAGTATCATCCCCTTTCCCCTCTTCTTCCTTGAACAATTCTTCAGTTCCAAATCTGATGATATCATCCAACTCCTGCTTGGAGAAATTACCTCCTCGTCGAGTCTCCACCACCAAGTGGGTCAACATCATTTTCTTCTTTGCTACTTGTGTTACTCTCTCCTCGACTGAATTTCTGGTAACGAAGCGGTAAATCATGACCTTGTTTGTTTGACCAATACGATGGGCACGAGAGAACGCTTGGATGTCGTTATGAGGGTTCCAATCGGAATCATAAATGATGACAGTATCGGCTGTAGCCAAGTTGATACCCAATCCTCCGGCCCTGGTAGAGAGAAGGAACACAAATTGTTGTGCTCCAGGAGCATTGAAACGATCAATGGCTTCCTGACGAACGGATCCTGTGATACTTCCATCAATTCTTTCGTATTTGTAGCCTTCACCTTCCAAGAAATCTTCCAAAATGTCTAACATTTTTGTCATCTGAGAGAAAATTAGAACTCGATGTCCTTGTTCCTTGAGAATCGCAAGCATTTTCTGGAGGAGGACAAATTTGCCGGCGGCCTTGGTAAGAGCTTGTATCTCAAAGAGACCATTCGGTAAGGTAGGTGCTTCCATCATGGCAGCAGAGAATAAATAGGGGTGATTACAGCATTTCTTCAAATCCATCATGATGTTCAACAAAGTAACTTGCTGACCACCACTTCTGCTGTTGAGGGCTTCAAAGTTTCTGGTGAGAATATACTTGTAGTACTTCTTTTGCATTGGCGACAACTCCACTCTGACAATGAACTCTGACTTGGCAGGCATGTTCTTCAACACATCAGCTTTCAAACGACGTAACATGTGAGGTCCCAACATGTCGTGCAATTTTTTAACTTGATCTTCCTTGTTGATATCAGCAAACTCATTTTGGAACACCGCCAGGTCGTTGAACTTCTCTGGGCAAAGGAAATTCAGGAGATGGAACAACTCTTCCAAATTGTTTTGAAGGGGTGTACCAGTGAGAAGCAATTTGTACTGGATTTGATAACTGTTTAGAATTTTGAAAAATTTGGACTGGTTATTCTTGAGACGATGAGCCTCGTCGACTACCAACACCGACCAATCTACGGAGCCCAAACAAGCGGTGTCAATTGAAATCAATTCATATGAGGTCAGAAGCACGTTGAACTTTGTAGATCCACGTAGACGAGATGCCTTTCCTCCACGGGTAGCAACGTCCTCGTAGGAAAGCTCATGTTCACGAATTACAGTACGTGTGTCTTTGTCTCCGATATAGGTAACCACGTAGAAGTCAGGTGCCCATGTTTCAAATTCACGTTCCCAATTGATGATAGTAGACAAGGGTGCACTGACAAGGAATGGTCCACGGCAATGTCCCTCCTTGAATAAGGAGTACAAGAATACAATTGTTTGGATTGTTTTACCAAGACCCATCTCGTCGGCCAAGATGGTGTCCGTTCCTTGTGCCCAGGAGTATCTCAACCAGTTCAATCCTTCCAACTGGTATTCATGAAGCAGCATTCCATTGACACCAATGTACTCAGGTTGTTGATCATACTTGCGCTTGAGCTCAGCTATTGGCTTATCTGGCGGTGGATTGATGTATTTGAATATAAACTCTCCCTTCTTCGATTTTCCTTTCTTGTCCTTCTTTCTGGAGCTAGGATAGCCTGGATCGCCCAATGCGACACATCGGAATTCATGGTAAATATCTTGATACCTCCTAAAGTCAGGAATCTCTTCATCTTCGTCTTCCCAGGAGACCTTGTCGTAAGACAATTCTCTCCACTTTACCAAGTACTGGGTTGTACCATCCCTCAGAGTGCGATGGTTGATGACACGATGAATTTGAAGCCATTCTGGGCGAATGCCATATCTGTAAAACCGCTCTTCCAAGGGGTCAACAGCGTCATCTTTCTTCTTTCGTCGCCGACTGATCGAATCTTCATCATCAAGTTTGGGAGGCTCCTCGTTGTCAACCTTCCTAAAGTAAGCACGCAATGTCGTTGGATGATAAACTTCCAGGGCTAACTCTGGAATCCATTCACAGTGCCAATAGGAGCGGCCTACCCAAGCCACAAAGAACTCGCGTGTAGGCTTGGGTGCAAACTTTTTATCTTCGGCAGACATTGCATAAAATTTTTCACGCTCTTCCTTGCTCTCCACCCAACGCCAAGTGAGGATCTTGTCAACTTTGGAGTGAAGTTGCTCGCACTAAAATGAAAGTTTAACATTAGCACATGTGAATGACTGAGGATGATAAGGATTGAGAGTAAAGAAAATATTCCACTTACAGCGCAACGTGGACATCTCCAGTCACCATCAGGAATTTCAGTGAGCGGTGGATTAAGACAGAAGGTATGGTAGGCCCATGGACAAGAATCACAACAAAGTAATTCACCGCCATCCTTACATTTTCTGCAGAACTCATTATGCTCATCATCTTCGTCCCCTCCAGGAGCTCCCTCCGTCTCACAATGTGGGCACGACCACTTGCCTTCAGGAGCTTCTTCCAATTCAGGTTCCAAACAGACCAAGTGATATGCTCTGGGACATGTGTCGCACAAAATGATCTCACCACCTTGTTGACAAACTTCGCAATAATCCTGATGATCAGTTTGCTGCAAACATTAACAAATTATAAATGTAATGAAATCGAGTCTACTTTCCTTCTCAATTTAGGTTAAATAGCAATATTGACACACAACCTCTATGCGTACCTCATTTCCATCCTCATCTGTCTTCAGGTTTGACTTTTTGGATTTCTTCTTTTTGTATTTATTTCCAATCTTTGTTTTTGCTTTCTTCTTGGGACCAGGATCCTTGGCTTGGGCTTCTTCATCTTTGGAAACCTCCTCAGCTTCTTTCAGCATTTGTTCAAATTCTGCATCAGAATCTTTGTCAGATTGGCTATTAGCCTCGTCCTCCTAATAATATGAATGAAATTAAAGCCATGAAAATAACCTGACGTTATGCAATGTTAGCTTAACATTAGATAAATGTAAAATACTATATTATTTCGTTTTACCAGACTTACCGAGCTTCCTCGCTTCCTTTTTCCTATTCTAATCTTGAGAGTCGGAACCTTGCTGCCCTTGCTTTTCGATTTCGCCTTCCTACTACTGCGTCTACTTTTCTTTGATGATGATTTGCTATCTTCATCGTCCTCCTCATCATACTCTTCTTCGGCGCGAGAGGTATCAACAGTGGTTTCAGCCTTGCTTTTATCCTCTTCTGGCTGATCCAAGTATGGATTATCAGCCGAGAAATCTCGCCATTTGGCAGCAACCAGCATCATCAGTTTTGACACGGCAATTTTTGGATTTTCCTTTTGCAAAATGGGACGCACATGCTGTTGGAATTGCTTGTAAGTTTGGAAGTTCTGATAATCATCGTCCTCAAATGGGATTTCAACATCTACAAGTCCAAGCTGATCACAAACCTCTTGAACACTTGGCAAAGAAGATTCTGAAACAACATTAAAAAATCAATCATGATCAAAACATGTTTTTAATACATTACAACAACTGTCAATTTGATTGTATGAAAAAGTAGTTTTAGTTTTACAAACCTGCTGGTTGAGGAGTGTCAGGAGCTTTTGGAGTTCGGTTTCTTTTACTACTCCTTTTGCTAGTGCCATAATCTGAATCTTCTTTGACCTCATCCTCCTCGACACTTGCAACACCATACTCATCTTCCTCTCCACTGTCAGATGACTTCTTCTTTTTCTTCTTCTTCTTCGACTTTTCACTCTTTGTTCTCCTCTTCTTGCTCATCTTTTTCCTCTTCTTTGCACTTTCTGGATCCTCATAGTCCTCGTCATCATCCTGCAAACAAATACATTTTTACCGGTTAAAATTTTTGACACATACAAATTGTGACTTTTAAAATATAACTTTTATTTGCCTTCTTTTCGTTTTCGTTGCTTACTTGGAGAGCAGCGTCTTCCTCTGCAGATACATCCTCCTCATCTTCAATCCTTGCGGGGTCTGCATCCTCCCCGTTTTCTTCGTCAGCTACTTCCTGCTCCTCGACCTCATCTAAAGTTTCAAATCACAATTAAACCCATTAATAATTACCAACAATTAACAGTTTTTCCATCTTTCAAACTGCCTACTTTCTTCCTATTGAAAATCGCATGTGCACGAAAAATCATGCTTTCCCCATACCTCCCACCAAATCACCTGACATATCCATCATAACAGCTGATAATATCTTCCTCCAATTAACAAAACTAATTACACTTAATTTTTCTAAAATTTCCCAAAAATTATCCAAAATGGCTTCCACCCGACAGCATCAAAATGCATATACAGGGTTAACAATATCTCCCCACATCAATCTACACACTCTGCTCACCCATCTCTCACCATTTTCACCACCCTGAACAGACTCCTGCTCTGCATCAGGTATTGAAAATGCCTACCTTTTTTTGTCTCCCATCAAAAAAAAATTGCCGGTCAAACTTTTCCTCACTAACACCCAATTAATCAGTAAATTTATCACTGCTTACCTTGCACAGACTCGTCATCTTTCACAGATGACATTTTCCACAAATTTGGGGACTTGACAGGACTAAAAAATTTCGAAAATTTCACTCAATTGTCAAAGTTTTGATAGGTTTCAGGGTAAACTTTGTGTAGAAGAACTTGGCGCAAAACAACTCCACCACCGACAACCAAGAACAGAGAGAGATTTTCTCACACAAAAAGGGGGACTGGTATTCGCTCTCTTGGCTTCTCTATATCCTCTCTGTACTATAGTGGAGGTGGCAAAAACCACTATAGATAGAGACGGGCAGTTAGATTTCAGCTTTGGGAATCTTTTATTATGTAAAAAAAATATATAACATAGATAGGTATTGTCAGTCTCGGATAGTTACGTTTATGTACTTTACGATAATGATGATGATGATGATGATGCCACCTCTGCTTTTTCATGCAGTAAAAAAAACCCAAACTGCAGTGCAATGAATGCAGTTAAGATTTTGCTATCAGAAAAAAAGGGATAAAAATGTGGATGCCTCCACCTCAGAAATTGCTGCGTCGTCGGTTCGGTGAATAGAGGCTTTAGGATTTATGGTGGCATCCATGATGTATGATTGGGATGTTTTATGGGAGTGCGGTGGGTTTTAAGTCAGGTACTTAACTTATCGAAAAGATGGCCCCTTGCTGGTTAATTGGGTTCATGTTTCATACCTTTGCTACATGTACCTAAACTTTGCATATAGATTCATTCCAAATGCACATTTACAATGGTAGGTTCAATGCATTTCATGTGGGATTGGTAAAAATTAGTAGGTGCAGGGATTGTAAATGGTAGGCACAAGGCACATGATTACAGGGCCTGTGTCAGGTCCATTTCCCCTTTCCAGAACAGTTCATTCAGAAGACGAATGATAACGCATATCTGCGTAGGTACATGTGTTATTGGTCATTTTCATGTATTCAATAAAAATTGGTTTTTCGTGATCGATCACCATATCGTTTGATTGTCACATCATTTGTGAATTGAAATGCATTAGCAAATTGCTACTCAATTCCAAACAACAAAGGACGTCGGGTTTTGCCCGCTTGTTCTTGGTCTCGGCAACAATGATGAGGTAGCAGATAGCATTTACATTTCCATCCATCATCACATCTGCTTTTTGGTGTTGCATGCAGGCATCATCGGCATTCGCGTCCTTTGTTCATCACAAAAATATTGTGGTCTTGGACAAGCAAGGTAAACGAACGACCCATCTTCAAAAAATGTTACCTGGAAGCTGCATGGGCTATAGGTAAGTTTGTTGTGTGACTGGATGGGTTCATGACTGGATTCATGGCATAATTTCTACTTGCGTTTTGCCCTTCGAGTAGACCAAGTAAAATAGATGTTGCTACATCTGAATACCCAATATATTCCTCCAATACTGCCACTAACTGCCTGTAACTAGTCAGGGAAACTTGGTCGAGGTCTGATAATAATAAACTCTCTGCATTTTAAATGACATATAAGCGATAGATGGAGTTGCGTCACCACTTTGTAAGTCGGGAGTAATCATGCTGCAAAAGATTGCATAATTGACACAGCCGAACTTTGAACAGACGTTTCACATAGGGCGTTTTTTCCCCTTTACCCACTCGTTTTTATCTGCTCTACTCTGTATTAATCTATACGTGCAACATGTTTGACAATAAAAGGGTCTCAAGATCCGAATGGGGCTACTTGACATTGAGCTCCTTCTCATCCTATTTGTCAATGCTATGATGCAGAATGCTGTTGGTTTCTTACAGCTTGTGCTTGCATTAATCTTAAAAGTATTTTCCAGCCAGGTTACTTGCAGGCATCTCTGAATAAATGTTTTCCACGTGTAATTGTATGCAAACACAATAATCATCATTTAATAACATAATATTATTTTGTCGGTAACGTACACTTCAAAAGTAACATCTTACAACCTGAATAATAAAACGGAATCCAGTTGAGAAGACATACACCCTTGTAGAATTCTATATAGCTTTTAATAGCTCCATATCTTTTTGTTTGCACATTGTCGTCAGCTTTTAAAAGCTTCTTATCTTGTCCTTCTACTGTTGCCTCTGCATGTAAAAACATTCTTATTGTTGTTAAGCCCATGTTTATGATTACCTGTTTTGAGTTAAAAACACCATAAAGTGGAATCTAGCATAAATAACTATTCATTATTGTGCTACAAAAACTGCAACGCAATCCCGAATTTCCTGAAAAAATGAATGGATCCAGGAAGCATAATGTAAAGCAATGTGCTACACAAGCTCTTCAACACTTACAAAAGTAATCCTATAAAGTCTAAAATCTATCGTTGTTTTTTTATCCCCTAAATGACATTGAAGACGATAGATGAAAAGTCATTCTACTCTTTTATATTTTTCGTTTAGTATGGGAATTCCATTCTTTATTAGCTCTAATAAGATTTTTGTTTTCATTTATTTTTCATCTAAAAAGAACCAAAAAATGTCATTCACATTCAATCCATGCCACACGATCTCCTTCTTTCACAGCCATAGTCTGTAGTCATCAGTCATCAAAATTCTAAATGCTCAGTATTATTTACGGTAAATGATCCTCTAGGACTAAATGTAATATTCCACAGAATGCACATGTACGTGCACCTATACGTATACAACATTTTGGCACTTCAGTAGTGGTTCAGTTTTTCTAGCGTCTCTACTCCAAGACCAGGAAATGATATTAAACTTGTAAAAACTAACTCAAGCAATCGCAATAAATAAAGTTTCTTTTTATATGAATCGAGAAGTAAACAGCGACTTTTTGCAGATCTCCCTACCTATTGAATTCCTTATGGGAATAATGTTTGTTGATCATTTCATGTACGTGTACGCCTTTCCATACTAACTAATTAGTAATTACTCTTACATAAGGAAAAACACATCATAATAGGAGATACAATTTTTGCAATGTGTTCTTCTACAGAGAGGGGTTGAATCTTCCGGAACTTGTGAAGATTACAGTAGATCTATGAAATATTTCAATGCTTCTGTTACATGAAGCGAAGAGACTGTTATGTTTATGTATGAATTATAAATAATGTTAAGAGACTGCAAGAACACTTACTTATCTGATGCGCCTGCATCATGTCTCATACCCTATAACTAGCGCAGGTCTTCATACCTGTTGTCCATCTCCATATTAAGTACTTGAGATATCTTTCTGAATATGAAGATTGTGGTATGCTTATACTATTAATTGGTTTATTTATGCGCTAAAACTCTTGTAAAATTTTTAAACTAAGCTTAACATTATCAATGTATCACGCGGTGTTTCAAAGTAAGTCTTTAAACCCGACTATGTATAAGGTGCACTGCATCATATATTTTAAAAAATACATGCAATCAAGAGGCAAGCAAAGTGCAGTTAATTGTTTTGAAGCAACAAGTACAGTAATGTCGAAAAAACATTCATACGTGAGTAATCATAGTACGCTATATGAACTAGGAATTACTTTTGGAGCACTGTAGTACACAATATAGTTTTTAATTTTCATGCAAGCAATTGCAATTGCATATAGTCGACATTTTAATCAAAACATTATTCTCACATCAGACGGAGAACATAAATGACAAACTGTTGTAGTCCTGCACTTGTACATAGAGCTATGCAATATATACTGTCTTGTATATTTGTATGACCAACAACGTTTCTATAAGGTGCCACCGCCACCACAATGTGATACAGATGTAGGCGAGGAAAAGTTATTGCAAGATATATCATTTTAAAGATTTAATGTCGTTGTCAAACACACATTACAAGTATCGCCGTGTGATATTTTATGAGTTCCACATACATAGTGAGTGGTTATATCGACAACTAAGTCTATAAAGTAAAAAATATCATATCTCCTCTCCTCCATCTCCTCAGGAATTAGCATGTGTACTAAGGAATTCCCAGATGGAAGACGGCAGAAAGATAAATGCAATAACGCTAGGCTAGACAAAGTCCTTAGCATTAACGAAAATGAAATTATGATTGAATGTATTTTGGTTGTGTATGCGATGCGATAAAACGCTATTACTCTCTCAGGTATCCCTCAAGCGTTCTGTCATGCTATACATAATCACAAACTCACTACCTATTTATTAAATACATCACACATGCACAGTAGCCAAGTAGAAGATCCCAATTTACTTACAGGATCTTAAGGCAAAAGGGTACAAGGCACAAATGCAAATGGCACGACAAAGCTTTTTGTACTCCCGAGCACCGAGCAATCAAAGAGATGTACAGTGTGCGATGCATGCAAGCTCAAACATCCTGATGTAGGCACCTTCTGCAAAATGTAACAATATTGATATTGAAAGTAAGAACTTTCTGCATATTAGCTCCACGATGCAAAGGAATTCATTGCAAGATGAATCAAAGCAGTCAGAGCTTTTGAGCTGCTAAAAGAATCCTACAACTTGCATGGTTGTTGGCATTAAAATGCGAATGCGATGATGATAATGCTGGTTGACTACCTTTTCTTGCAAGGCACGCAGGTACTATGCTCTTGTTCACAGTGTGTGTTTCTAGTGTAGTAGGATTCCTTTGTTACTTTGATGGCGTATTGTGGTGATGATGATGATGAGGATATGTGCGTATGCGTGTCATATAGCCATGTAAGAAAAAGAAGTGACTGACTGAGAGTGAGTAAAGTTGTATGCAACAATGCATTCCAAGTCCATGAATAATGTATACACAGGGATTATTGTTATTATGATTACAATTATGTTGATGAATAATATGACTGAGAATACCTGTGATGACGACGAGGATGGCTTCTTGACTGTATATGCATGTTTTTGCAGGTGGTTTGGCTTTACTGCATTTACCTTTATATTATTCTACTATTCATCATCATCAAAGTCGATCACAACTACACAACAAAGATAGCTCAGTCTCGTTGGGTTTAGCAGTCAAGAAACACACTAGGCTGTTAGTCTCTCATCAGCGAAATATAATACACTTTAAAGAAGACTCGAGATTGCAGCCAAAAATAATATTCCAAAAGTGTTTTTGTCTCAATATTTTTGTGCGTGTGTGTACTGTAAACCTAAAGGGTCGCGGTCGGTCCTCACAAGGCTGAATTTCAATTGCATCAGAGGAAAAGAAGAACCTCGGCATTTTTCTTTCTTCTGGATTTTGTATGGTTCAACTCTGTGCCTTCTGTGAACAACTCTGCACCCTGGAATGAATGTTTGTTTTCTGCGAGAAAAACCTATCCAATGTCTGGCTCAAAAGTAACTGATGTCAGTGGCATTTAATTTGCATAACACAAGGTTCATCTGCCTAGTGCTGCTCTACTGAAATATTCGGAAACTGTGTTTAAGTAATAACGTCAAAATAGTCGACAAGTGAAGAATAACGAAAAGAGGAGAAGGGAAAATCGCAAAGGAAAAAAATCTTTTTTGTTTGTAGCGAGTTTCATATTCCCTTCATAATATCGTCAGTGAAGTCAAGTCGCCATAATAAGTGCGCATGTGTGTGTAGTAAAAATGCATACAGTCCTGCACTAAAGTTAACATCGGTATCGTACATGACGGCAAAAATTTTGCTGATAAGTGCATGCACTTTATTCAGTAGTTAGTAGAGGAGGTAGACTACAACAATGAAAAATACTTATATAACTTGAATATAGAGATACACCTTTGTATATATAATTGTTATACAAGCAGTGCTGTCAAGTGCCAGTTAAATCATCATCAACAATACCATAATCGTCCTATATATTGTTGTTGTTGTAGAATATTTTTTTCAGAAAAAGTGCAAGTTAAAAAGCTACGCCTTCATCTTCAACACGGTATACATTGAGTGGATGGATTTTTGCGTCAAAATAAGGACCCAGTCATCTCTGAATTTTCTTGTAACTCAGATTGAGAACGAGAAATAAATAGGATCAAGAAGATGGGAACGGGAAATGCAACCCGGAACCGGTTGGTTCCGGGATTGCTTGTCTCTGTTCTGTGGCTATTAATGTTTGTCGGACACAATGATTCTGTCGGTAAGTCTAGCGTGATCTGTCTCTCTTCTTCTTTTGTCTTTGTATCTGCTTTCATAAATACCAACATGCCAAATAAAATGATCCTCAAGCCATCAGTCAATATAATATTTATTTTGCTCCTGGAGTGGAAGAAAAACCAGCTAAACTGGAAATGGCTGGGGGTTCGTATCAATTATGTATATATAAACAGAAACACTGACGAGAATGTGGTTTTATTTAATGAAAAATAAGATGCAATGCACTCGTCATAAAAGCAAGTCATTAAAAAATGCAAGTTTGTGAGTTCTCTTTTGGATTTATTTGACAAGTTTTGTGTTTTTGAGCTGTCTACTTATTCATGATCCGAAGATCAGTAGAATAAATCCAGCAATCAATAGCAAGTTGAATACCGAAAGGTAGTCAACTCTTTTTTTGATTATTTGCCTGGAGGTTGAGCAAGTTGCCAAAATGCCAAAATCAAGTGCATAAAGAAGGCAGAGTGAATAAATAAACGCTTTGTAATTGCATATATTTGCACACGTATGACACGTTAATAATTAATATTGCATCTTGTTTATGGATAAAGATTGGAATTTCGAATTCTTTTTTGCTAAAGGCTATTCATGTGTTTGCTATTAGCAAATAATAGTTGCATTATGCGATGCAACTGGAATGGAATCATGCTTTAAGCCGTCGTACAAAGCAATGTAAATATCTGACTTTGAAATTAAATGGAAGAGTGATGCGCTTAATATTCCAGTTCTAGATGATAATAAGGGCATGAATCTCTTAGCAAGATCATTTCATATTAATGAGATGTATTTCATCCAACTGATTTTGGAATATGGACATAGAAGTTCTTTGAATTTAAAATCAGTGAAAAATTCAAGTTACATTTTTTGTACATTGCATGCATCCAAGCATCCATCATTTTTTATTATTGCTTCAGTAAGACGTGCTTGACGATGACACAACAGATATTATTTAGATATCATGCTCAATTTTTGAGCAAGGAAGTAAAAACATGAAGGACAATATTATGGATAAACAAAATAGGTGTTAAAAGTGACACCACCACAAGCGGTAGCAGTTTTTGTGTCACAGTTTTCCAATAATTGCTTGTCTACTCACAATAATTGTCCAAAAGCCTGTTAAAAACCACAACTTCCATTATTATTAGGTACGGTATTAATTGACATTTAGCAGGGAAGCGGTTTACCTTTGGAAATGATGAAGGAGTGACATAGAGCAATAAACAATACATATAAGGAATAACAAGCAAAAATAATTGATGCGTATTAAGCACAAATACAATTGTGTGCCTACGTATTAGCACACACAAATACCGATGCCTTCTTCTGCAAAATATTTAGTTGCACTTTTTATTGGTTTCTTTTTGTTTATGATCATCTCTGTTACTGCAAAGATTTCAATTCAATTTTCATGCCGACAGCTCTCCTCTCATGAGCGACAACCAAGTGATAAAACAAAGTCATAATGAAAAGATTTTTCCTCGTTATAAGTTCTAACGGAAGCGCCCTGACTAATTAGATTTATGTTTGTGCTCACTTGCCTAAACATTTACAATCGCAGTTCACAGACACCGCTCCTCAAAACGATGGTTCGTTTCTACATTAATTAGTTAAACGTGTAACGACTTTATATAACAAGAAGTCATGGAAGACAAGTGCAATCAAAAAATGATGCGCCTCGTTAGAAAGCAGTATTTATTAGAAGCTGTCTTGGTGTTGGTGATTATTATTGAACTGAGACATTATTTTTTCTAGTAAATGCCTTTGTATTTCGCTAACTTCCTCATGAAAGATCACACTTTTCGATTGACAAGGTCATGCCAAATATTTTATACAAAACTAATCACAAGAATAATCAAGTGTGCGTGAATGCATGTTAATTTGATAAAGGATTTTGTCAAATCCACTGGAATATGGGTGTAGCATGTGCATCATGATGATATGACTAAATAACTGTGAAGCGAAGTCAATTTTTTAGATTGTATATGGTGGTGGTGGTATATTAGCAAACATTTCCCTGTTACGAATGCCGAATACAGTTTTGGAATAAAAACGTGTATTTAGGTGGGATTCAATTCGAGTTTGACCATTTATGGGAGACGATATCATGCTATAACTTATCTAGGAATGGAAAATCCGTCTCTGTGATCTGTCGTAGGTTATTACATCTGCGATGGAGATTTTTTCATAAATATTATCTCATAATTTTACTGGAAAATTTTACTAATTAGGAGAATAATAAACATTTTTAGGTGCTCCTTTTCTGAAAAATGCGTCATGCAAGATTAACGTATTCATCATTACATAAAACTGCTGTGCAAAATAATGAAAGCACAAGTTCCGGCTTAGGAATTTTTTTGCTCACTACCACCTCACGCTTTTCAGTAAACTCAGTTTTTATTATGTACAACTTTTGCTAAGAAATTTGGACTTTTCTGTTCACTTAACTATTTTTAAAGCATTCCATATGATTTTTCAAAAGTAAAACCAAATAAACGATTTTGGCACTCTTCTAGTTTGAAAAAATCGCTGATATAAACTTGTAAGAGTTTTGCTTGCAGCATTCCATTCCCAATCGTAAACTGCAAACCAGAAGAGATTTTCAGATTGACAAGAAGGCTGATATGATAATAGGATTTACTATACGACAAAAACTATCAAACGGTTCAGTTTGTTTGCATTTGCGTGCTAGCTGCAATGTAGGTACTACTAACAAGCTTGAAGCAATGAGAATGAACTGCGCTGGTCAAATTGACTGACTTCACCAGATCGAGAAAAATTAGTGCGGCCTTGGAACAGTCGAACTGGCTAACTTTAGTGAAGCGATTTTTTACACCACCATGATGATATCAACCTGCTTGATGTCCTGTTGTTTTTGTCTCTATCTTTGGCTGACAATTTAATTCTCTCAATACTCCGTTACTATTCGATAAGTTTATTTGTACACAGGCCGACCGATTTGTACATCTCGTATATCTTGCTACGCACAAATAGTTTGAGTATTCGTTGCTTTGAAAAGCAAAGATTAATAAAAAGTATATCAAGTACTCTTACTCATAGGATACGTAAGGTTGGAAATTCTCAGACATCTAGACTCTAGACGCATGAAATCACTTGCCAAGCTCTAATACATGAAGAGTGTCATTTTTTAAACAGCAGAATGACACAATAGACACGGAGAAAAAGTGGCAAAAAGCTTAATATAGATTATTATTAATAAATACTAATCTTGTTTTGTGCAAATGAACTTGATATTCATTAAAATTTCTTGATTAGCAAATTATGCATGAAAACCAATGAACTTAAGTTTAAGAAGTTTTGTTGATGCATTGCCTAGATAGAATCCATGTATGGTACCTGTAGCCTCTGTCTGGTTTTCTTTGCATTGGATGCCAAGTATTAACAACACAGACGCTCATTATCAGTTGGTGATTGATTTTTTTGCTATTTTCGTATGCTTTTGTCATTAAAACTTCCTATATTTTTTGTTTCCCTTTTTTTGCAATGCCACTTTTATTGCTTTGAAACTGCTGAGTACGACCGGGTACGCACTTGCGCTATGAAGGCAATAAAGAGACAGTCACAGTGTAAAGCTGAATATAAAACCGTTTGGTTAAAAATTGACGATTGAAGGTTTACACAGGTTTAATAGAATGTGATTATGTGTTTTGACGAAAGGAATCGACCGCATCCGTGTTTGATAAGCACACGTTGATGACATCATTGACATCTATTTTGTCTCTACACTTTTAATGTAGCTAAGTAAAGTGACGTTTTGATTATAAAAATGCTAAATGAAAGTCATGTACTTTTAGTCATGGATGGAGATTTGTGCATATTATTTCAACTTCATTCCATCTAATAAATGAAAATGATAACTCTTTATTGCACGCTTCAGCTTATACCAAATGTATTTATCAATCAAACTGCTAGCATTTTAGTTTTTATCTAGACGCTTAACCTTTTTTAAGAGTTCACACCAATTAAGCTGTTTTGACCTCCTATCCCTCCATTACCAGTAATCCGTGCAGTACCTAATAGTGGTTTCGATTTCAACAAAACTGCCAGCTATAATTCTTTCAGTCACAAACTTTTACTGTCATCCATGTCTTAATCAAATCAATAATGAAAGTTCATTTATGTTACAAAATTGTGTGCTGATGATAAAACGAGGTACATAATTTATGAGCTTTTTGGTAGGAAGGGCTCCGCTCCGTATACCCCTCGTCCATCAAGCCACAACTACATAAGTTCACTTTTATCTGTAGTTGATATTGTTATGCGATTGACAATATGCAACACCATACCACACACCAAAGAAGGGCTCTTTTGCTTATGGTTTTGGTTCCTCCTCAATTTTCATCTTGTTGGCTATCATATTACAAACAATACGACATTAAATACCAGTGGTGGTGCAATTATCGTTTGAAAGTAAGTTAGTCCTTAAAAAACCAGAACAATTACACAGAAATGTCAATCTAACATGCAACGACGAAAACTTACGATATGTCATTTACAGCCAATGAGCCAATCCACCTTCCACAAAAAAACAATCCGAATGAGATTTTTACTTACTACTTACGTATATGACTCCTTTACTACTTTAGATTGCTAATAATGTCCTGCCTGAGGGAATAATATTTTGGCATGCATCTTGCCTTACAGTTCGTTGCAAGTTTTTGCACCTGCAGAAAATAGCAACAGCAGCAGCAACATCATTGATAGTGATGGAGGATGAGAGAAGGGTCATCATCACCATCTTTATTTTGATCTTCTCTATCACCAATTGTTTTTAGAGCTGATAATGATAGACCAAAGTGGAAAGCTTTCCCATAAATCTTCTCTGGCGAGACAAATAAGACGGCTAATTACAGCTACAGCCCCAAATAGTCAACACAATATATTATGCATAAATGTAGCATATAGATGGAGAAACTGTGTTTTGACAACAACAATGTTAGATAAGTTGAAAAATTGAATTGTCAAACAAGAAAAAACTATCTCGAGACAATGGTTTGACTTGTGATGATACCACCAAACCCGCATGACCACGCAATACAGTATAATTAAATTATGTGTTGCATTAATGACAGATTCATTGTTAATGGATCTCCTTTCTTCGTCAGATTGTACATGTTAAGATTGTGAGTCCATAAGCAACTGTGTAGTCTACATAGTCATCTAAACATCCTTCTGGTGTTGCCGTCACTTTAATTCATTATCTTCATTATCGATCCTGTTGATGACGATGAGGGATGTGCCATGCACCATATTTCCCCAATCAATGATGTCCTTTTGGTCCTTCACTAGTCAAATAAAGTAAAAATGACTAGCTAGCTACATAATAACGTTCTTGTTCCAAACGAATCTATACCATTTGAAACATGCGTACCTATAGGCATGGGTATACCTATAACTCTACAAGTTTTTCCAACAATTAGATGCATGCATACAACAATGGTAACCAAATTTTAATTATAGTTTTAGTACCATCACTGCTCATCGTCGGAGATGGTGAAGTGAGCAAATAAAGTTAGTCAAGTTTTTAGCCTATTAGGTTTGGTGGATGTCAATGAAAGATGGATAATAGCTTTTCTCGCTGTGATTGCTTAGCAGGAGTGCAGTTGATATTTGGATGATAAAATTTTAGAGTAAATACTCACAAGGGTCCTTCAAAATAGGTATAGATATGTCGATGTTGACGTCATCATCGGTTGTGTAGACTTCTGTTCTCCTTACCACTGCTCTAGGTCTTCCACTGCTAAATTTTCCTAGTTAAATAGTTACATTAGTGCAATTCAAGAGCAATAATATACGTCAATAATATATTATGACTTGGTGGCACATTGTTGTTGATGAGCGTAATAAAATATGGGTATGCTCTGATACAATTCCTGTAGAGCAGTACCTTGCTCCACAATAATAATGGCAATAATGAATGATGATGGCGATATCATGATGACTAAATGTGGTTTACAGCGTTTTATCAAATGCGCTGGCTGTATAATAATTTGCTATCGAAAATGAAAGCAAGAAAGAATGCAGAAATGCCTGTTGTCTACTATATAGTACCTCCACGATTTCTGTGGTGCAGTCAAAGTACCAACCATTTTGAAAGAAACTGGAGCAAATATGCACTAAACATTTTTATGGACATGTACTACAATCTCAATCATCGTTAACAAGATTTAAAAGAAATAAATAAAAAGTTGAAACATAACTCACTGTGATTCTCTGCGTTGATGACAATATTCCTTCGCAATGATATTGCTCGTTATCAATAAAATCAATAGGCATAATAATATTATGTAGAAACTTGAAAAGGAATATTTGTACATGAATTGGGAGAGTAATCAAGTTGTTTGAAAATTCAAGTGTCACATGAATTCCCATTCATTCAATTCAGTTTGAGGTAAACAGACTTTTAATGTTTAGGACTGATTGTGCATATTAGAGAAAATTGATTTGTTGGTGAACAAAGGAATATGTAGACAAAAAAATTATTGCACAATACATAGTGTTATCATTTCTAATGGCATGTTTTGCTGTTTCTATCAATATTTTTTATTAAAATAAATAATGATGACCATTTGAAGAGTTAGGGACATTGAGATTTTTTGGCAAAATAGCACTCTGATCCCTCTCGCTGCTAGGCTTTAGGTTTCGTGATGTTTCGTGGGCGGTTGTATTGACGTTGTATTCTCGAAGGTGACATATGAAACACTTTTGTGTCGACATGTGCTAATCATGACGTTGATTACCTCTCCAAAAAATCATAAGCTGCAAGGGTCACTTTTATAAGTAGAGATAGTGCGTAATGCTTAAGTATATTAAGTACTTATATAATGCTATTATGTTAAGCTACGGATATTATGTGGGTAATGAAAATGAAAGACAAATAAATATCCCAAAGCCCTCATAAATATCACCATTATACAACAGAGAGGAGTGGCAACGAACACAGTAAATAAATTAGAAATTACTTAATTGAGTTGAACAGTTTGCCTTATCAATAAAAGGTAGGAGAACTTGAGCTGAGCGGATCAATAATAAATGGTGAAATGGCAAAAGGGAGGGGGATACTATAATAATATGTAGTTATAAGGCAAGGAAGATTAAAGGGACAGCTATCTATTAAAACAGTGATTGAGTAGGATAATGAGATTTGGAGATGATATTGGAAGATAGCCCAGAAGCAGAGTAATTCTTCATTTTAGAAAATCGATCAACTTTTTGAAAATATGGCTAAAAGATTATGTGATTTTATAAGAGGTAATGATGACGATTAAAAGTAAAAGTATGTTTTTTCTGCTCAAGTGCCACTTGAGAGGGTGCGCTGTGAAAAGATCTCTTTACCCTGTGGTGGTGGTAATGCTGAAACACGTGACAAGGTGAATGATGAGCTATTCGTTTTGAACCGCATACTGCATAGGTCGTGTGCTCTGAAGCCCTTTATAGTTGTTAACGGAGGAGAGCCACGGCGCCTGTAACATTTAGAATATATACACAATGGCGATGATGACTATCTTGAACTGAACTGCAGTTAAGTCGTCGTGAAACACAATTACGGAGCAATTTATGACGATTTATGATAATGAAGCTTTAGGACGAGAGCACGGTCTAGCAAATCAAATTGGTCGCTCTAAAGTCGTTTGTTCGTCGGTTGTGTTTTGTGTCAAAACGACCGCTTGGTGTTGGTCAATATCGCAATAATGAGCGTGTCGTAGCGTAGTCATCGTGCTTCTTTAGTTTCATATCTTACTGCCGAGCCGTGTCTATCCTATTTTTAATGTATATGAAAGATTTCATTTTATAATGATCTTTGGTTCTAAATAAATATGATTGTACTTTTGTCTTAATGTGCCGCAGGTAAATAAAGAAAATGCAGATTTCTATCTCTAGTAGTTGTCTTCAAGCTGTCATTTACAAATGTGTGGATATGAGTGCTGAGCACCCATGTTATTTGCTGCAATGCAAGGGAAATGGTCGTGATTATTATGTAACCGTTTAAGCGTCACGAAATGTTTAGTTAAAAGTTAGGTATTTGCCTGTTAACACTCCCGATCCTTGATTTATAATGTTTCAATCACATTGTTGAAACACTAAAACCTGCATTTTAGGAGAAAGTTGGAAAGCAAAGGGAGGAATCGTCAATGCTCATGAAATCATTTACAGCTCTACCAATTCTGTTATAAATTCAGATTTACTTTTTGATCAAAACATTTCTTCAACAACATAATAATGACCGATCAAGTTGTACCAATTATGCGCGTATTTTACTTGCACGACATTCATATAGGTAATCTATAACTAGCCCCACAAATTCTTTCATTCAGGTTTAAGAACTTGTGTGTGTGTTTTTCGGACGTTTAAAAATAGGATTTTCATAAAAATTAGCCAAAATAACAAGTGCAGTAACAAGACCACCTTTCAATTTTACAATGAGCATCGTTGTCATATTATTGTCACTAGTTAGAATTGTAGTCTATCAAGATATTTTTAAAATTCCAAACAAATTTCGTGTTATGAATTGACCAGCATCAGTCGTCACCGTCATCTCTCCGGGTTGTCGTTTTCACATTTTTTTCCTTGTTATGTCGCGTGTTCATAAAATTAGAGGAGTTGCATTGCTAGCCGTGGTGGCGGTGCTTTGTGATATAGTTAACCAATCAAGTTTTTTCTCCCAGACCAATAATATATACCATGTTTTTTGTCATTGTTTCTTTACTTTAGTGTAGTATGTTTGTTGGTGAGATGTATGTAATGTGTGTAAATATGATGGTATGATGTTATCTTGTCGATTTTTTAAAGACCTTGTTATGAGCTCCTTATTAACGTTTATAATTGAGGTTGATAAGAAAAGAGCAGAGGGAGAAAACTAGTTAATGAGAGCAACGAAGTTTATGAATGGCTTGCCAGCCTTGTCGTCGTCCATCACGTTCTATGATCATAAAGTTATGTGCCTATAACAGCAACTTCTTACTTCCACTTTGCACCTGCAAATTTATTCGGCTGTAGTCAGAGCTCAAGTGCAACAATGTTAACGCATATAATGTAACAAACAAATAAATTATTACATCAATCGGTATCGTCTCAAGCAATTGTAGTCACTGCATTAGTCTAGTAACTACTTCTACAGACGCACTTATGTATTTATTCACCCCATCTACAAAAGAAAGACGACGAAAACTTACGTTTTCAGTCGGATGGACGGTGCGGCGACTTGGTGGTAGAGAGACAATTATTTCTGATTCTTATCAATAGAACAGCAAATCAAACAGGTGCATAATACATCCACATTGTTGATTAATATATAGCAGCTTTCATCCAAAGCGAAACCAAAGTGGTCTAATCTACAATCACAAATCACACATGCCTATGTGTGTGTGTATGCGTGCATACATATACTTGAACGTATACTGAGACATAGTGACTGTGTGCATGTTATGAATGAGCAAATTTAAATTATTGGAATTAATTAGTTTTCATTGAATGAGGAATGATTAAAGGACCTTTAGATCAAATCAGCAAGAGCCTTGTGATTATTACTGCCACACTATTTGTTTGCTATTCATTTTGATTTCATAGAACTCGCCTTCCTCCAGATTCGCAGCAGCAGTCGCAGAAATCAGTAGTCATGTTTATTTGTCAGTCGCTCACGTAATTGTGTATCTCTCCGCTTCATTTATCGCAACAACCACGAAAATAATTTATGTAATTTATCATTACTTTGTAATCAGCCAAGCCTAGGTTATTTAGCCTATAGCTCTTGATTTTTTTTTTGCAATTTTTATCAGAAGTAACTTCACTACTTCAGCTTCTTGATGAGGATGATGATTGGTGATGACTCGTTAAAAAGTTTACTTTTCATTTTATTCATTCATTTACGCGACGGATGTTCATGACAGGGATGATGATGATAATGATGATACTCATTAAAATTATTGCGAGTAACATTACAAATCAATGCACTTCTGTATAATAGTCCTTCTTGAAAAATGGACCATCTTCTTCTCTTTGTCAAATTTCTGACAACAGCAAAGGCATCCTCATAGATCATTTCCCTTTCTACCTTGTTCCATGCGTTTTGCAGATTTCATTCGAGATGGTTTTAAAAAATCTCACGTTGCACTGATTTTGTCAGACATCATCTACAAAATCTTGATAATTATGTTGCGCCTAATCTGTTAAGTTTTTCTGTGTTTTCCTTTGTGCTCATTTGTTATGCTGGTCACTTATACAAATAATAAAACTATGGGCTCGGTGGATTCCCTCAAAGTCATGCTGATATTGTCCCTAAAATGTTCGCTATTTTTATGAATAATTAGCCTTTGCTGACCTGTTACTACCATATTTGCTTGAAAACAATCATAAATTCATTTTTCATTGAGGAGGAGAATGAATATTGAAATGATGAATGAAACTTTTCAGTAAACCTCACCTAGCCCTTCTCCTTCCTTCCCTTGCTGAAATGGGAGTGCTGTTGTATAACCTTTGACCACATTTTCTTAAATGTATACTACTAAGCGCGAGAAGCGTTTGTCATCATACTGATTAGTTGTACATTTTCAATAATTTTTAATGCATAAAAATTGTGTGCATGCTTGTAATCACAAACGCGCGTCCAACAAGAAATCGACACTTTTTGAATAAAAATGTATTTATGTAGTACATTTAGAGGTTAAAAAGGAAACCCTGTGTTTTTTTTGCACATGTGCGTGTTTTACTCATATTCAGGGTTGAAAAAGTGCGTTGGACACAAACTAATCTCTACATGTTTTCACCAACATGTTCTCTTTATTAAATATCCATGTTGCTGTCCTGTAGCCGTGTCGTATTTTATTGGGGACATCCAGTGATTACAACCACTTTGACTTCTTTATGAACCGTATGTCGAGCTTCACCCATCATCACATTTGGAGAGAAATGAAGAAACCGTCACAGTATTCATCATGGTACCTATCAACCCAACTTTTCTGATTAGGACACAGACACACTCAGACACAACAAAAAACACAACAAGCTCATTTTGATCATTGCCGATGCATGTGTCAATGAAAAAAAATTATTTTTGTAAAAAATCTGCTAGGTGTAGGACATGCAGAATTGCAGAAATAATATAAAAAATACAAGTCAAGCCTAACCGACTCAATCAAAGCTTTTAGATACGTTCGATAGATCTTATGATGATCAGTGTTCCTATCTGAATCTGCATAATATCTTGAATACATGACTTTATGTTACGTTATCTTATTGAAAGGATGATACTTCGATCGTGATCTGCATACAACTTACATTTTAAAAGTGAGCCTCAGGTTGAAGATGAAGGCATTACGCTCTACACTTCAACTCCATGTTTTAATACATTAGTCATTATGTATCGGAATGGAATAAGTAAAGTGTGTAAAGCGAAAAATAATGACAATGGTAGTAGTAGTAGTGGGAGCAGTAATAATATTCAAAATGTTTTAATATCGAAATATTTTATAGTTTCAGCATAAAAGCTCGTCTTTAGTTGGTTGTGAGGAAGAAAATGAAGAAGACGCCTTACTAACCACTTTAAATACCATATCCTTTTGAGAGAAAAAAACTTTTTCATAACATTCTTCGCACAACTGAATAACTCGGCTTGTCATCATCATTTTTATACCAAATCTTGATTCACACAGTTGCAAGGTGTAAAATTTTATTTGAATTTATTCATGTCACAGTTTAACAGGGTACAAGTGAAACTATCGACATAATTTAATAACCTTTTCATACTTTTATAAGTTATGACTTGTCCTTTCCATCTTTTAACAGAACATTTTCTTGACTTACTTGTAATATATTCGCTGTGTGACACTAATTATGTCTTTGTCTTGGAGGCAAACTTTTCGGTACATTGTTGACTGTACCATCGTCCTACCAAACCACTCATTAGATTATATGGTACAGCTTATTAAATCATAAAGTACCTCTGAAATTGATTTTTAAAATTAGTATTATTGATCGTTCATGTCCACCTCAACAATAAATTTTCATGAATTGTATTTCATCGGACTTTCTCTGTTGCATCCACCATTTACGCTTGTAGCATGCCAAAATGAAGAAATATTCGTAGAAAAACACGAAACTCAAAAAATAGTTGCATACAAATAATTTTTCAATCGATGAAAGTATGACGGAACGGTCCACATAAATTTTCTCGTTATTTCAAGGTAGCGTTTAAACAAAGTCATGGTAAGAAAGGGAGGATACCGTGCTGGTATTGAGAATTAGAGAACAGCTAGAAAGGTTTTCCTGCAGTAAAGAGTATGTTGTATGTACCTGATTGAAAATTGCACTAGCACATAGCGTCGACAGGCACAACCCTAATAATAACATAATTTTATGCAGTGACTCAGGCATCAGTATTGGTGGTCTTGTCTGTCTGCTAGTTCGTACCAGAAATAATACCCTTTTTGGCTGATGTGTGCTCGATATAATAGGAACGTTTCTTTTGGTTTGCAAATCAAATTAACGCTGACAATCACGTTAAAATTGTAAAGGGATTTTGAAGGGCTCTGATGCGATTTCCGTCCACAAAGCTGTGGGATGTATATTTCTGTGGTAAAATTTACGATTCTGAGTTTTGCCAACTTAACAACTACTAACTAAGCTTCAAGGCTGACTTTGCCGCTTGGCTTGTTTACCGTCACAGTGTGTGACAGGCTGGCAATGCGATATAATAATGATTGTGCAGTTGGGAATTGCACTTGTCAAGAATCAGATGCACTTTTCATCTGCATCACCAGATTTCCCTCGGTTCAGTCAAAATGCAGGTGTTCAAATAAGAAGTACTTTTTATATTTTATATACATCCTGAAGCTAACAATTATCTTGATGCATGCAAAAAGCATGTAAAAAGAATCAACCAGCAGTACAATAATGGTGATTTAGTACTTTTACCCTATGGCTTTTTTGTAGATTGTCGACAAATAGGTGGAGGGTGTGGAGGATTGGAGAAGGAGTGAAGTTGTTAACTTGATGGAATTGGAATAGAAATTGAAGCATAAAATATAGGTGGTGTAAGTATTGGTCCCTAATAGGGCAGCATTGTAAGGTAGCGTAACCTTTTCAACAAATTTATTGTTTTTGACTAATGTAATAATGATCTGTATTTGCATTGCAGTAATTTTTGGGAAAAAGTGCAAAAAATGTTTTTCATAATTTATAAAGGAATAAGTTCTCAGATTTTAGTGAAATTGTCCGTGTGGGTAGGTAATTGCCTTTTAACTGCTTTACCGCTGCACAAATTTTATCTCAATAACATTAATATCTACATTGAAAGCACAAAAAAACTATTATTTTGTATTGCCTCCAACTCTCCTTTTTCGTATGTATGGAAAGGTGTTGCAAATTGAAAATTTAAAATAATTGCTGGTTGTTCTGCTTTTTCAACACGTATTTGTTCTGAATAATTCGTGTGGGTTCGTAAAAGGTGGAAATTGCAAAAGTGTGAGAACAAGGTTTCACATGTTATCGAAAATTTTGACAACCTGAACTTTTTTCTTCATCCGGGGCAATACAACAACTTTTATCCACTGGCTAAAAAATACTTTTCTCTCATTTACTGTCAAGTATAGTATTTAATTAACCAAGCTTAGCAAGCGCATATTACTGAAAAATACTTAGGAGACTTTGCGTTGCTGTCTTACGTTCGTCTCACGAAAAACATGAAATATGAGTAACCCGCATTTACCGGAGATTTACACCC